>PQXK01000324.1:0-34709 GCA_004786245.1 Botrytis hyacinthi | reverse complement strand
CCCCCCCCCAAAAAGAGACATACTGACAACTCGACCTCAGACAACCGACACATTGAGGCTGCTGAATCTAGTGAAATGCCACTTTGGAATTCGAATATAGAGCGATCACCTCAATCTGTATGGTGAAATATTAGGATTGTCGACCGAGTACTTCATAACCCCGTATTTCAGTCAGTACAAAAGAGAGCTTATTGAGTGCAATAAGGCTCTTTGTTGTATTTATTACCTTTGCTTTGATTGACTCGTAGCTGCATAGCCATGTTGTAGATGGACTTCCTTTGTGTTTGTGTATCAACTTGGCTGTCCTGGAATGTTTGAATAAGATATATTTTTGAAATGCGCATGAATTTACAATAATCGATGAATCATCTTCGCTCCTTTAGCTCAGTGGTAGAGCGGAAGATTGCAGTTTCGTACAAATATCTTCAGGTCAATCGTTCGAACCGGTTAGGGAGCTTCAATTGCTTCTGTGTGAAGAGTCCAATTTTTTGCAAAATTTTCCCAAGAAGTATGGCTTCTTCGCAACATTCTTCTTTTTACAAAAAAATCTTGTTCCTCTCGGTCTTTCCTTAGGTTAGATACTAAATGATTCACAAAGCTTAGTCAGTCAGGTGGATACAGTCTTCGGAATGGTATTAGCTTCCGAGCCTCTTAGCTAAACACGTGGAGATCCGGAGATAATCATCTGATAAGTGGAAGCGAGATAACCCCTTCATCTTTCCACTTTCACCGCATCACCAAGAAAAATTCACATCAACAAAGAACGTTAAACGTGATTCTTATCATCGTACCAATTAGGGTTACTAGATGCTTAAAGACGTCTAGTAATTACGGCAATAAGATCAGACTCTCAGCTTGAAATTCGCCGTGCGACTGTTGGGTATTGGCTGCCAATTGATGGTAGGAAAGATGGTTCTTTAACCACACCATCGGAGCAATATCTTCTTCCGGAAGGCACTTCTTCAAAGCCAGGGATTACACCGCGGCATAGTACAGCTCTACTTTACGGGGAGATGCCGGTACTCTAAAAGATGCAAGCTCACAAGCTTTGTTCCCCTCTTGTCCATCTGAACTATCCTCGATCTAATCACCAACTCCTTACATTTTTTCACGTGCGCATGGAAAAATGATTGCTTGGCCTCACAGAAGATGAAAAGTGACAGGTACCGTGCGTGGGTCACATTCTTGTAATCTCCGCAATTCCACTTCACAAGGTACCAAGTCGACCCCGCTTTTTCGAGGTGAGGTGAATGGACAATTACGCTTCTCTTCTAGGAGTTTGTGTATATAATGGTTTGATTAACCCGGCGATAGGAGGTTACAGAGACTCCTCTCGCTGTCGCTTTCTCGGTCTTCCAGTCAATTATTGAAACTGTACACTCTTCAGTTCTGCACCGAGCCATTAATCATGCGTTTTGTAACTGCATCTTTAGCATTGCTTCCAGCTGTTGCCCAGGCAGTTAACATTGTTTCTGCAAACGATGATGGTTGGGCCGAGATCAATATCAGAACTTTGTACAATTCTCTGACCAGTGCGGGACATGATGTTCTCGTTTCTGCCCCTGCAGAGAACAAGAGTGGCGCAGGTATGAAAGATAGCTCCCTTCAGCATCCTAAGGAATAAATCTAATTACTACGAAAAGGTTCTCTAACTGGCACACCCACTGTCCTCACCGAGGCATGCGAATTTAATTCCTGTCCAAGTGGGAGTCCAGCAGTAGGCTATAATAGCTCAGCTCCTCAATTCAACTACGTCAACTCTTACCCTGCGACTGCGATGGAGTATGGCATCGAAACGTTGGCTCCAGGATACTTTGGAGGTGCCCCTGACCTTGCTGTTACCGGACCAAACGTCGGAGGTATGTATTTGATTGCAATCGAGGTTAATAAAATGAAGACTAATGACTGATAGTCAACACTGGTGTTATTTCTTTCATCTCCGGTACTGTTGGAGCAGCGATTGAGGCCGTAACGCTCGGTGTACCAGCAATTGCCTTTAGTGGAGCCGAAGGATCCGCAACCGCCTGGAATGTTGCAGCACCCGCCTATGCCACTATCTATGGCGAATTAGGTGCAATAGTAGTAGATACTATCGTTGCTTCTGGTACTCCATATCTCCCAGACGAAACATTCTTGAATGTCAACTTCCCTGAAACTACCGATTGCACATCGGCGTCTGATTTCAGCTTCGTTCTTTCCAGAATTTACACTGCCGTTCCATTTGTCAGTGGTACTGATGTTGTAACTTGCAACAATGGAGGTAGACTTCCTACTGAGACTAAAGTTGTTGGAACCGATGGATGCTATGTCAGTATCAGTCTTGGTGGAACAAACAAGAGGGATAGTAGTGCTGCCAACCAAGCAGTTGTTTTGAGCAAGCTCTCCAGTATTCTCACATGCTTACCTTAATTGGGAGAGACATTGGCTCAACATCGTGGGCGATGAAATCAAAAAGACATTCCATCTGGATTTATTAACATAGATATCCTAATTGAAACTCATAACGAATCAAACACCTGCTTTGTAAGCTGTACTGATCGTGAAAGAGAACACCCTGTTGTTAGTGGACATGAAATAATTCAAAAAGAATAGTACCTGATATATTTGCAACTCAGTCGGCACCACTCATGGTCCACGTTAGACCAGTGACTCTTCATCAAAGCGAGAGGGTCTCTCCAGAAACCTGTGCATGTATAAACCGGCAACGAATGCGAATGCGTACTGATCAAAGTTTTTAGTACAATGAAATACAATTGACGAGTCGCACCCCGGTAGTAAGATGCAATTTCTGCAGGCCGGATAGTGTTGGCAGCCGTACCTATTCTCCTACCCTCGGTTATAAAATTCGAACGATGCTGAGCTTTCATCCTAACCATAGTATGGAGGACTTTGCAGGGTGTGATCCTGGAGTCTTCATTGGCTTGTTACTGTACGGAGGCTTGTGAAGATCGCAATGCATGAACCGCGACTTCGTTGGAGGCCAAATTGCAGCTCGTTCAAAATGAACACCAAAGACAATGGACAATTGTGGAAGGGAGGTTGGCTGCTTAGTCAAGTTTGCATGTGATATCGTTTGATCTATACACCACTATGTCTGCGTGGGCACGTGCATTACATTTTTCAGAATGTTAAGAAGAATCGTCGTGCAATTTGAAAGAGATCACACAAAAGACTACGGCATGTCATGAGAATTGGCCAGGTCACGTGCTGTGTCGATCTTATCTTATCTAATCATCATGCGGGCCAGTGTACAACTTCAATCACAAACAATCAAACTGTAGGCCAATTGACTTGCAGCATTTGAACCTGACAGCTTTGAATTCTGTCCGTGAATGAACTATCTGTTCGATTGCACTTCAAATTTTCTGATCTCCCCGCCGAACCTCTCGCATGGATCACACCAAAAGAATGGACCTTGCCTGTGTTGAATGCCGACGAAGGAAGCGCGAATGCGACGGGAGAAAACCACAATGTTCTTCATGCCAGGCCCAGGAAAGAGAGTGTGTTTACGACCATGAGCGAAGCAATCGAAAGTGAGAATGAAATTTGATCTGAACTCTCTAGTATTGTCAGGGTAGAGTTAGAGCTTGCTAATCTATTTCCACTCAGACGCAAGAGAGACCCAGAAGAGGTTGAACAACTCGAAGAACAAATTGAGATCCTTCTACGAAGGGTAAAAGAATTAGAGAATGAAGCTTCTTCTGGTAATTCCACGCGTAATGCTACTCTAGGATCAACATCTTCGCCCACAAGGCCAGGAATGGATGGGCTTTCTGGAGCTCCTTCTGACCAAGAAACACGATCGGCTTCTGCAGTCGACGAGGTAGGAAATTTGATGTGGAAGCTTAAGATTGATAGCAACGGAGATACTTTATTTATTGGCCCGTCATCGAATCTCCAGTTTATATCTGCTGCTCAGGAGTTTAGAAGCGATAGCCAGCTTCAAAGCAATCCGATAATCACGGCATCTGATATGCCTTCCTTAGATCAGTGTCTTGCGGATAAGGCGTTGCAACAGGAGCTCTTTCAAGTCTTCAACTCTGTTGTGAACCCAAACAATCAATTTCTTGATCCGTTTTCTCTTAACAACTTCGATGTTCTTTCTGCTGGAGCTGACTTGGATGAGATATTGCTACGAACTGCAATGTTTGCTCTTGCAAGTTGTTTTTCCGCGCGAGAAAATGCTACTCATATCGGCGATATGTTTTACAAGAGTGCTGAGAATATTGTCCAGCAGTGTTGTCGAAGCTATCCATCGCTTGTTACCGTTCGGGCGTTGGCAATGCTGTGCTGGCGGGATCTCACCTTAGACAATGAAAATTCGGCTTGGATGTATAATTGTTAGTCTCATTAAAGTCCTAAGAGCATTGATCATTAACCAGCATCTTCTCTTAATAGGTATGGGCGCAGCTCTAACAACACAACTTGGCTTGCATGTGGTGGATCTGCAGAATATCGCAGGTATCTCGCCTGAAAGCAAAGACTCACGTATCCGAACATTCTGGCTTTGGTTTCGTATTGACCGGTAAGGTTGGCAAATATATTCATGGATATCGACTGATTTTCAAAGAATTGCTACATTCAGCTTAGGAAGACAATGCTGTATACCATGGACTCGTGTCAGAACTCCATGGTTGGAGAGTATTTTAACATCATCAGCGACGTTCCCAGAGCTCGTTTTCAATTACGAGTGTCAGCTCCTTTTTTTGTTCGACAAATATATGGATCAAATGTATGGCTAGCTACCTAGGTATAGCATACAATTTTCATTGCTAATAAATGTAGTTACTCATTCCAGTTCCATGAATTGGACAGCCAAAGCCGCAATAAACTTTTATTCGATGCCCGCGAAGCCTTATGCACCTTTTATAATGAAATGAATAAACAGCTATCGAGCGAATGGAACGGACAGTCTAGCACCACTATCAGTCTTCGAATGACATATCACATGTGCCTCATATTGGTGCAGCGACCTCTATTGCGCGAAGGCTCCAATGGTGCTCTTTACCGCATGGCTGTTCAATCATCAAACTCTTCAGCTGTCGCTATTACGAATTTGCTCCGAGACTATCGAAAAGCCGGATGCCTCCGAACCGCTCCTTTTGTCGTAGTACACAATGTTCTTACCGCAGCCATTATGCATCTGCTTAGTGTAACCTCCTCGAATGGTACTTTGCGTAAGCGGTCAATTACTCGATTCCGAGAGTGTATAGAAGCACTGGGAGAAATGAAGTATGCTTGGAAGCGATTGCGAAAGGCGATCGCGTTGCTTCAAGAGCTTGCGCATAGATGGTCTGTAGTATTTGCATTGCCAATGCGACTAAGCTATCCTCTACCCGCGCACTCCAAAAATGATACTGCAAGCCAACCCAAAGATCAATCATCGATAGAATACCAAATCACAGCCGCTTCAGAAGCACACAACGAAGACGGCAATTTTTCAAATTCCTACTCGGCCGACAAGCTCGAATATCTTCCTTCGAAGGACGATCTTCCTGCAACAGAAATTAAGGAAAGTGGAGGTTTTGCAAGTTCTGACTTCACATTGGGAATTTACGAGATGGGTGACCCATTTCAATTAAATGATATGAATTGGTTATTTCCTCCTATAGATCAACCTTGAACAACTATTTCTCTATCTTTACGAGTACATGCCTTGCCCTTCTCCAACGCAAATATACCTCATTTAGGTCCAGAGAAAGTTAACGCAGTTGTGGTATCCGCCCATGATCGTATTCTCTTTCCGAATATATACATTGGGACTGTCGTCAGCATGATACCTAAAGTCAACGCCGTAAATGTTGAGAAAATTACAAGAGGGCCGGCTGCAGTATGATAATCGTTGAATACGAACGTGAGACCGAAAGCAAAGGCGCTTTTAATAATCTAGAATAAACGTTAGACAATTGCTTCCCCATCTTGTCTTCAACTAAACGATAGCTTACCATAGCAAGACCAGAGGCTTCACCAGATCGCTGACCGCATACATCGTTGGTGTATGCAACAACGCCGGTGCACCCAGCACCAACCGCAAAATTTAAAATCGCCATAAACACACCGCACGTAATTGGCGAGAGGCCTTTATCAATGGCAGCTGCAAGACCAAATCCACCAATAGCCATTGTGATAAATGCCGGTATAATAATAAGAAGACGAAACTCTAGCTCATACATACCGCGATTGCGTAGTGCCAGATACCCGACTATCTTGTCGCAAGCCCACCCCGCTGTGAGTGTTCCTATTGTGGATCCAATCAAAGGTGCGGTTCCTGCAAGGTTTCCGACTGTAGTTGTGCTCATGTTATATGGTTCTGCTCCAAAGATTTGAAAGACCACAGCACCGATTAGAATGATCCATGTGAAAATTACTGACCACATCGGACATCCCCAAAGAACTGCAGGGTATGCTAAAAGGATAATCGGATCTACACAGAGTTTGGAGACGCGGTTTTGGTTGCGAAACTTTACAGCGCCAAACCCAAAATGATATTTCCAACTGGACACTTGAAAATAACTCTCAACGTCTGAGCTTCTGGTATCATGATTTGGTGAGCTTATAGTTGGCGCTAGTGATTAGATTTCTCTTTCGGGGAAGTTGAGTTATCTCCGGAGATACCGACTTCAACGGAGTTATCTGAGCCTGCGTTGCGGTAGAAAGTCGTCTCGGGGAAGCAGACGAGGGTTGCTGCCAGAATCACAACCCAAAGAATTGCTAGAAGCCAGAAGCTCCAGTGCCAGGACACACTGGAGATTACATATCCACTCACAACTGGTGTGAGATCGTTTGAAATCATGACGCTGAAATTCCAAAGTCCAATACGTCTCCCACGCTCGTGCACAAAGAATACATCAGTAATCGAAGCGGTACCTGCCATTGCGAAAAAGCCGCCCATTCCAAGTCCTACGGTGATAAGTCAGCAGTGCTCAAATTTTTCCAGAAAAACTTTTGCTAGAACTCACCTTGTATTGCGCGTGCCGCCAATAGGGACTTGTATGAATTTGCTGCGCCAGCCCAGCAACATCCAGCCACAATGATAACCGTCGTTACAAGGTACATCATTCGCTTTCCGTATACTTCGGCTATACAGGGACAAAGGTACGCGCTTACGCCAAGAGTCATGATCAAGCTGCCATTCAGAAGAGCCATATCAGTCAACTGCACATCGAGCAATATGGCGACTGCAGTAAAACCAGGCACAAGAACTGGCCCGAGTGACCGTGCTGCACATGCCCCGAAGACAATAGTCGCGAAGAGGAGTTCTTTTTTATATCGAGGCCAGTTCAATGGATCTAATGGCGACTCGGAGGGCTTGGGGACAAGGATGAGTCGCGTCTCGACTCCCTCAGGGTCTGATGCATTGCGCAAATTCTCTAGGAGATTCGTTCCAGATGGGATTGTGCTTGACACTGGCTCTAGAATTCTGAAAGCCATTTCGACTTTACTTTTGAAGAATAGATGTGGCTAAATACGCAAAAGGAAGCTGCTTCAATTTCCTTTCCAAATATGAAAATAATGAAAGGAATGGATGCATGTTTCTAGAGCAAACCATTGTGGCTTCTTATATCTTAAATCCATTCCAGTATATCTAGACTTCTGGTATCTAATACATGCCATTAATATCATCTTATCAAGTGGCTTGATTGATGTGATCTTAGTCTTATCAAACAGTCAGGCGGCTCCAACATTCCGCCGCGATAGCTTCATGACTTGGCATTATCCGAGGTTCAGCCGATCTACAACTAATCATCCAACTCATCAGAGTCACCAATAAGTCACCATGAGGTAATATTTTCATATCTTTTACAACTCAGCATTTGCTCCCGAGGAAATACAAATAGCCAACTATTCATCTTTCCTGAAAAGTTTTGTATTCACAGAAATAACACAACTTTGCGGGACATTTCAGCAACAATTCAGCAACAATAACCCAAACATCGATACCACCTAGATATGTACGAGTCGCAGTGACACAATTTGAGCCTATTTGGCTCGATTTGCAAAAGACGGTCGATAAAACATGTCTCCTTATCAAAGAGGCGTCTGTGGATGGAGCACAGCTGGTCTCATTCCCAGAATGCTGGATCCCAGGGTATCCATCATGGATATGGTAGCAATTCCTTCAGTCTTAGATCATAAGTTCTCGCTAACAATGGATACCCCTTCAAGGACTCGAAGTGTTGATTTTGGTCTCTCTACTACCTACATCAAGAACTCATTACGCATCGATTCACCCGAAATGGGTCGCATATGTGCAGCAGCGAAAGAAGGCAATATATCAGTCGTCTTAGGTTTTAGCGAGAATTTGAATCACTCTCTTTACATCTCTCAAGCAATTATCGATCATGAAGGCATCATACGAGTGAAACGTCGAAAGCTCAAGGCTACACATATGGAGAGAACTGTATTTGACGAGGCATCAGGATCATCGTTGACGAACGTAGTTGATCTCGCTGGCATTGGACAAGTGGGAGCCTTAGCTTGCCAAGCTCTTACCACTCTAGGAAGAAAGCTCTGTACCGATATGGGAATATAGTGGAGGACCTGATCTTTGGTCCATGTCCGGAGACGGTATGTTTTCATATTGCAATTTGGAGATGATTGAGCTAATAGAGTTTCTTTAGGAAGCCGAACTCTTTCGCAGGCATATGCCATAGAATCACAATCATTCGTCTTGCATACTACAGCAGTGCTAAGTCAGGACGGAATCGATAGAATGGATACTAGTAATGGTCTTGTTATGAACGCGCCTGGTGGAGGCACTTCTGCCATTTTCGGCCCAGATGGACGAAAATTGTCCGAAGATTTGCCAGATACAGTTGAGGGTTTCTTATATGCAGATCTCGATCTGGATGATATTCTGAAATCGAAGAGTTTCTTGGATGTTTGTGGTCATTATAGTCGACCTGATTTGCTGACTATAAGTGTTAACGATATAGAAAGGGTTTTGGCGGACAGTGCGTAAAGTTAGTTGATAGACGATGTATAATACTTTATCTCCTTTTCCTTCTAAGCTGTCTCGGGACAAAATACAAGTGCCTTGCTATGAACTCTGTTATACCCAATTTTACAACTTCAAATTCGAATTATTGTCTCAATCGACAAGAAACATGCCACCTCGTACAAGTTTTTCAATCACAAAGTCAGTTTGATCGCTACTGGTAGCCGCGGACAGATTCTTCTTGCATCGCGTTATTTTGAACAACTATTATCGTTTCACTAGAATTGAAAATCTGTATCAACAAATTTTTCAATCACTTATGCTGTAATCAATTCTGTAGCCACACAGGATTTATCACTGCAGTTCCAAATCTTCCTCCGATCGTGATAGAATCCGAGCTCCTGAATGATCTGTCTGGTATCTTTCTCAAACTAACTCCGCATATGGAGTAAAAAAGCTTATTAAAAAGATACCTCCGAGATAGAGCAGTTAGTTTCTAGATTTTAATACCTTGTCAATTCAAAGGATGGGGTTTGCAGTAATCGCACTTGCTTTTCGTTATCCAGGCGGCTCCAACTTGCCGCCTCCAAAGGCTAACTTTAAGCGAAAAGGGGATCCCTACGTATCGCTATTGACTATTACGTTGGTTTATCAAAGTACTAATCAATCAGTGAAGATAAGATAAGAGGTGATACATGGTGCTAATGATCAAGATTACAACCTACAGATGCACGAAGGATTTTCAGACGGTTCAAACTTTAACTTGACTGTACATGACGGAGCTTAAGGTATTGCTCAACAAGTCATCTAAGCACAAATGGGCTTACACTCATCCCAATCAGCTTAGCAAGGATCTTTTCATTTCATTTCAATGTCTAGTCTAGAATCGAACATTGTATGCTTATATGTCCACTCTTGTATCAATGTCGAAGTACTGTCTCCTCGAACAATTAGATATCGATACCTCAATTCAGTACATAATGATCTCGTCTACTAGATCCGAGAGTAGATCATCTATCTGAAATTTCCAGCTTAGATTCCGACATAAGTCACTCAATCCTGGAGTCTAGATTAAACGTGGAAGGAAGGATTATCGCTTACAACGTTAAGAGTTAGTCACTCATTCTCCTTTCATCCTCGCTAAGACATTTAATCATCTCGTCTGACATCTACGGATAACATTGTCGCCATCCGACTTGGAAGCTGAGCTGTCTAGTCTGGTTTCTCAGACTATGCCCATCCAAATCATGTTTCATATCGTCTATGGGTTCTTGTAAATTTTCGGCTTCTCATGAGCATTTCATGAACATTTCATCAGCATCTCATGGAGTCCCGTAAATTTTGTACGCCATTTGGGATATTTCAATATGCCTACATGCCTCAAAGACCCGAAATAGCTGGATACAGCAACTGGAAGTTCATTTTAGGGCCATATGACGCGTGTTTTTATTCATGTAGAGCAGGTCATACCTGCACTGTCCGTATTTGAGATTTTTTTGGTGTACTTTCGTGTTCTCAAAGCCCAGTGTCATGGGCCTCGAGGACCAAAACTCCAGTCTCGTGGATATTTCCGAGTACATTTTGATTTATTTGGGTTCATTCGAAATTATAATGCCATTCTTGGGTGTTTTTAAGCTCATCCAAAGGTCATCGTAGCTCGCAAGTGTACGATAAGGTACCCAAAAGTTCCTTTACAAGGATTTCCAAGGTGTTTCTGACTCATTTTGACCAAAGCATACCTGAAAATTTATTTCATCAGCACCATACAGTGTATTCCCAGAGTCATCGAAGTTCAGAAGTGAATTGCTCAGTGACTCAAAATCCTCAATGATTCGAAGAACACCTTGAAGTTGCTTATTAATCACCCTGATTCAGTGACTGGGAGCCCCTAATGACTTGAAAAGTGCTACGTACTCGCCTATGTTACACCTCTTTTTTGAAAAATAAGTGAATGAATGGCATCTCGAGGTTATTTCGACTCAAATTATCTCATAATGACTATCTATAACCTTGAATCACTCATACAGATAGATATGAGTGTGAAAACACCACATTCTGAGGTGTTGTTATTCGAAAAGTCAACAGAACGATTATTCATCGCCCTGAATCACACACATTTTGTATTTGAGGTATGAATTTATTCTATTTCGAGGGCATCTTGACTCAAAAATATAAAGAATGCCACAGATATAGTGGCAGATAAATGATTATACACCGTTTCGAAGTGTTTTCTGACTCGAAATGTTTATCAAGTGGCACAGGAATTCCTTGAATGACACGACATAAGAAATGTCTTATGAATTTTTAGGACTTCGAGGTAATTTTGACTCGAATAAAATGATTCTTAGCCTCTATTTCCAGTCCCCAATTGTGCTCAAATAGGACTGGCTCCCCCTCCTCGGTACCTTTAATTTCCTCCTCTACATTTGGCATCAAAACATCTACCATTGCTCACAAGTACACGTCACAACTTTTGTACGGAAGAATATCACACTTTGGTTGCCAGCTCCACACGACACACGACTGATTCCATCCTGCTCAACCATATACCGAGAGGTTCACCTTCGCTAAATAAACCTCTTTGCTTCTCATTGTACACGCTGTAGTGCTATTTTCCTCTTCGGTCAAGGTCGCAAATTCGTAGATTACATTTCTGTCGGCCAAGAAACTTTTTGTGAGCTTTTACTCGCAAAATTTATGATATTAGCAGCTCATTGATAACAGTACCTTAGCCTCCGGAGTTCTGGGTATATTACACCAGAATCAGATCAATAATTACACTTTCAAGGTATTCTGCACATGTAAGATAAATGAACCATGTCTTGGCTCAAACTAATCGAGGATCATGGCTTATCAAGATCGACAGTATGTCTAAGAAGTACTTACGGCCTGCTACAGAAGAGAAAAATGACCCATCCACAAGTTCTGGCAGTGGAAGAAGGGATCACAAGCCCCCAAGTCACCGCCAATCTCGCGATTCTGGCCATCGATCAAGACACCACCAACAAAGTGGTCATACAAGCGCACCCTCTGCGCATCTCAGTTCAGGAGTAGGTCAAGGAGAACGATCAAGCTCATCAGTACAGTCCTCATCTAGTCAATCATCCGGAACTAGACATCCTCAAGGATATGGAAGAGGAGCTTTAGCTCAGGTCATGACATCAATGACATTGAGCCAAACTGAGATTATCCAGCCTCCTTTTCCAGAAACCTGTGACTATCGCGTCCCCAACCATCCTTGCCCAAATCGCTGGACCAAGCACTGGCAACAACAGTGGAAGTTTCGTTGTGATTCGCACCCTGCTGACAAATTTTCTCAAAAGGGCATGTTCTGCCATAAAGTCAAGTTTCCAGAGGAAAAGGATGCTTACGGTACGATTATACAATCAGAGCAGCTTTGCGGAGACCCCATAATCACCAAAGAGATGTTCCTTAACGAAAACTTTATTTGTAGAGAGTGTGAACCCCCTGTCAAGACTCTTGTTTGCACATTCTGGATAATTTCGGAGGGGCGTATATGCGGATTGGAGAAAGAAGTAGAAGGTGACCGGGATTATTATAAAGACCCACGCTATCGATGTACTCGTCATGCAGGACTAACACCTGAAATGATACAACACGTACACAACCACGCGCAGAAGCGAATGATTAATGGTCGACAGCCGTTCGCAGACGTGCAATCATTTGAACAATTACTAGCTGAGGGAGGGATTCTAGATGATCGTTTGCCATCAGCAAGAGGGGGGGAGAACTTTCCACGCGACATGGGCCAGGGAAGGATTGCACCGCGTGCTAGAAAGCATATAGGAAGAGGCGGGATGCCTGTAGCGAATAGATATGATTATTGGGAACCAACAAATCGTGCAGGCACACCTCAGCCTGGAGGTTATGGTCCAATAGAGCCGGAGCCAGCTTCAGCCCCTTCGGGCTACGGTTACTCAGAATCAACTAGTTCAGAGCCATCCTATCAACAACAGGCGTATGATCAAACAGCTTATCAACAACAAACTTACCAAGAACTACCATACTCAGAATCACCACAAACTTTCTCAGATCAGTCAGTGACTAGTTATGAAGCCCAGGAGCCTCAGATCGTTACGGCGCCACTAAGAGGTGAGGTAGAATATGATATGAGAGCGGATGAATCACATGAAACTCGGACACGGCGAGTGAGAATGGAAGAAAGAGAAGCCGAGGAAAGAATGAGAACAGCCAGTCAAGGATTTGCTGCGCTTGATAACCTCTATGAACAAAAAGCCAAAAAGAGAAGAAAGCACCGTTAGAGCCCTCGCATATAGATATTATTAGTCCGTTACTATACCAAATACAAAAAAATCGTTGCTTTTTATCTCTCTTACCCCCCTTTAAATAACTCTCTATCGTATCGCTCGACCCCAGAAACCACTTCCTTCTTTCAAACTCGCCTTCTAATCCCCCTTTCAAACCCCATACTTCTCAGTCAACCCACCGACCGGAATCTCCACCTTAAACACCAATGCCTGATTGTCCAGATTATATCCACTCCCATCACTATACTCGAACTTTCCTCCCTCCAAATACCCATCTTGCGTGATAAAATCGTTATCGCTCAGACTGAAAATATACTATATCATTCCTTCATTAGCAAATATCCCTATATCCCTTTCCCCAAGGAACAAAACTTACCCATTCCCCATCCGCGCCATCTTTCCCATCAACAGGCACCACAGCAATACTTTCCCACTTCTCATTCAACAATCCTTTATCCGTCTTTCCCCCATTATGTACTCCGAACCTCTTCAACTCATCATTATCATTGACATCCAACCACGCACAATAGGTTGCCGTTTTAATCCCGCTCCCTAGAACCCCCGTCGAGCTCGCAATCGCACAACTAGCACAATCGTATTTCGTCCCCTTGACATTCGTCGCGTTGCTAATGTCGAAAATATCTATCTGTCTATAAATACTCTCCGTGCTATCCTGTCCATTTCCTGACCCCGAATCTCTCGCCAGAACCAAGAATTGTCCATTGGGTAGAGCATGAATTTCAGACTGCGCAGCTACTTTTGGGTTTTTGCTAGCTTTAGCCGTTGGATCTGTCCATAAAGGAAGAGGGACCACATATTCACTCAAATATAATGGTTTTCCCGGGTCTGAGATATCGTATGAGAGAAAACGGCTGTAGCGTTCTGTTTGAGATTTCAGACCGCCTTCTTGATTATTTGCTGCTTGGAGAAGTGTATAGAGAGTTTTTCCATCAGCAGATATACTGAGGCCTTCGAATCCATGGTTATTATCTCTACCAGTAGGGTTATCGGCGGGTGAGACGTCATCGCCAGAACCTTGGTCAGGATAATGGTAAGGAGAGTCAGCGGAGAAAGATTCGCTGCCATTACGCATGGGAATGAAGGCATCTGGTGGTCGTATTGCGGATATCATTGTGCCGGTAGAGTTAAAATGATAAATATAGGGACCCTGGTGGATAGTTAGACAAAGTGAAACATTAGAAGACCGGGAAAACATACATATTCATCACTAACCCACCATCCTCCAGCTCCATCCAACACTAATCCCTCAGCATCAACCGATACCCTCCTTCCTCCCGCCCCGTTTCCTCCGAATCCATCACCCGTATACGTCGCCACGGGCAAATCGGGGAACCCCGCATAACTCAAATGACCCGATCCATCCGCGTCCAGCCCTGTTGTTGGCGTTCCATCCGGTCCAGAAAACAGAACCGTGTCATCGTATTTGAACCACAAATTATTGCCCGAAGGACTTTTCACTGTCGCATTAACCGCTGGTGTAAAAATGATGTCGAATTTATGAACACGAGTTTGAAAGTTTAAGGTGCCTTCTGTATTCCTGTTATGTCCGTTAGAGCTCTCAATCAACCTCCTTCGCCAAATACCTCAAGTAACTTAGTCGTGACTCCAGGAACGATAGATAAGTGGTAGATTGAGGGGGTAAAGGGAACTGAAATGCAACAAACCATCCCCTATCCGGCAAGGCCCACAAAATCCCCGTATAACTGCCATTCTCTAACTTCTCCCAACTCTTTGTGTCAATCGCGATTGCACTCCCAATCCCTCCAATTGTGTCCCCGAATTTATCACGTGCAGTACCTGGGATATATCCATAGCCTCCTAGTGCCTGATACGTATATGTGTTTCCGTTACATGTAGTTTGATTAACGTATGAATTACTTTGAGCTGCTGCCAGCCCAAAGAGAGGGGCCGCTATGAGGAACTTCCTTGAAGACATCACTAGAAATCTTATAAACAGTACCAATGCCAACAATAAAAGAAGTAGAGGTACACAGGAACATTGTAAAGATCGCGGGGTGACATGGAGAACATATATTCCTTGCTCCGGGTGAAGCGGGTGCCAGTATACACGAAATATATTGACGATTAAAGGATCCGTATTGCCACCGGAAAACTGACCAATGAATGATGCAACGTGCCTGAAGCTGAAGATGCGGAAGCTTCCTAGCTTTCTTACCCCGGGTTCAATTCTGCAGTACGTTGCACTGAAGGATGAACTAATGACGAAGATTATGCAAGAAGGGAAGGTCACCATGACTTGTGGTTAAATACATGCACGTTGTAGTGTTGAGAGTCTTGATTGGTCAGCTCACTCTGACTGGGATATTTGGCATGGAGTAACCTAAATGCATGTCAATATGAAAAGTACCTACTAGGTACTTTATGAAGAATCGTCACGTTAGAAAAATTCATGATTCCTTGATACCATATTTATTGTGATATCTGAAAATGCTTTTGCACTTCTTTCATATGTCGTATCTCGTTCCCATTTCATTTCGCCCAATGCCTTAAAAATTGCTCAGACTTCCTCCACCAACTGACACATGCATAATGTGCCTCCTAAATTCAAAGGTATCGAGAAATGAAAAATTGCTTCGCAAATGCCTATTGTGTATAGCCTCACGATGTTCATCGGAGAATTGAATCTAAACAGAAAATTACTTTTTTAGATAACAATATCATTCTGATCCTTCGTAGTAACTCCACGTAGGTAGCGACATTGCTCCTAAGTATGTGATATCATTGGGCGAAAAAGTAAAAGGAAAAAATCGTTATCCAGATCGGACACCAGTTTGTCCTGCTAGATGTATATGGAAAGTTGTTTAGAGATCATAAACATCCCAACCATCAAGTTTATTGGCATTGTAGTTGATTCGGCGTTTTTGATCTGAGGGTGGGTTTTCCGGTCGTGCAAAGTCGATCCGTAGCTCCTCGTCAAGTCACAACTCATCTTCATCGTCGAGTTCCGCAGGCTTAATGAGTCCTCCGACCTTGGACAGACGTTCACGTTCTGCGGCCTTGGCATCTCTTTCAGCTGTCTCTTTTTCCTCAGCATATAGCTCGGTATTGTCCCCAGCAAACTCTTTCAACGAGATTAAGAAATCCCGTAAATTAAGTCTGAATCGATCTGCAGAATGGTTCAGAGTGAAGAGACCCTCAACGAATGCTTGAATTTGAGGTCTGAAATAGATTAGTAAGGTATATTGATAGAAGGAGTGGTAATGACTTACGCTTGAAGGTTAGGGAAAGCATTCTGCAACAAACTAGCCACAAAGTTTGTAAGGAAGTCCTTGTTGCTTGTGTTTGGTGGCGCTTGGTCCTGTACATAGATAGGCATTTGAATCTTTGGCGCGGTACCATCAGCTGGGTGAACAAAGTAGAACATTCTTGCCAACAAAGTTGCTTGTGACTTGAATCCAGCTTTGTGATCGGTATCGGTGAGTACGAAGAAAACATCCTGGAGAATTGGAACGAAGAATTGCTGGAAGAAAGCACTGGAAGTGGCGGGGTCAGTTTCTGCGATGTTGGTGATCAACTCCAAACACATGTTGAGACCGGCATGTTCAACCTCTCTATTGTCGTGCTTACTAGCCCACATGCAAGAATCGATGACAAACTTGAATTGTCGGTTATCGAGTTTGAGGAGAGCGGGGAAGCAGTGAAGGTTGATTGCTCGGAGAAGGCTGAAAAATTCAACACGATGTTCTGGGAATTCCGAGAAATCCTTGTTAATCATTTCCAAAGTGCATTCGAATACATTTGACATGATGTTTGGCACTTGGTCTTCCATGAGGCCCTGTATTAGATGTTAGTAAGTGCTGGATGTATCCTCAAGATAAGAAGGCTAAGATAAGAAAGGGTATGCACCACTGAATATTTCGAGCGATATGGGGTCCAACGTACAGAAAGTTTGGTTATGATAACAGACATAACCTTGAGAACCTCGGCATCACGTGCACCTGGAACATTGCGGTTGTAATCGATCAAGACTGCTTCAAGAAGGTTTGGAACAATGTTTGTTCGAACCATCTCAAGATCATCGGATTTCTCAACGAACGTTTCAATGAGCTTGAGAATCTCCTTCTTGATAGTTCTTAGACCTCGAACTCTAGGCATTTTGGTGGCAATTTCACCTATCAAAAATTAGTATTACAAATCGCAGAAGCATTATGAGAGAGCCACTTACCCTCACTTGCAACGGCCTCGGAAATCATCGTGCTGGTAGCCTTGTACATAGACAACATGTCAAGGTAAATGCGTCCAATTTGAGGATAGAAGTAGCTTCCGATAGAGGAACAAGCAGACACGTTGGTCTTCATGACATTACCAATGACCTTGATGGTATCTGCATCTTGAAGAATTTGGGGATTGGTGTTTGCTTGGGCAATAATGGCATCCCAAGCAGCGTTTGGATATGACATCAGTTCAGCAATGAGTCTTTCTTGGGAGTTCTTTTGTGGCTGAGCGGCAATCATGTAGCCACATGCCTCGTAGAAAGTGTGCACTTGCTGTGGGGATAGATCGCAAGTAATCTTGCGCATGGTTCTGACAATTTCCTCGATGAATGGTTCAGACTCGCCAGGTTGTAAAGCAACAAAATGACGCTTACACTGTCTGGCAATCTTGATGAATGTGTCACAAGCCATGTCTTGAACACCCTCGTGGGACTCGTGCATGAACTCGAACAACTTGTTGACGACGGTCTTCAAGAATTTCCAGTGAGCCTTCAAGAAACGTGGATATTGACCAACAATATACATGATGTTACTGGCAACCACGGCTTTGTTGTCCTTTCCTCGTTTCATTTCAGTCAAGCCAAGCAAATCCTTGATGACAGTAACCAAGAAACGTTTCTCAGTCTCTTCGTTCATAGCAAGGGAGATGGAACCGATAGCCCAGCACAATGTGTTACAGTTGGCCCATGACCATTCGGTGCCATCAACTTGTCGGGATAGCTTCTCAGTCATGATGTTCTCGGTATCGACTACGTCCAAATGAGTAAGATAGACCAAGCACTCTCTGGTTGTCTTGTACAACTGAATGGTATCGCTCTCCTTGACGAATTCACGAACGATCTCACCCTCATCGTTCTCAACAATCAAGACTTCCTCTGGCCTGACCATCTTTTCAATCATAACCACTCGCAAGTTCGAAAGTACTTCGTTGTACTTGTGCTTTCTGAGAGGATAATTGGCGAGCAGACTTGGGTTGGGGGCACCGGGACTCGAGATGCCGCCGACGCCCATTCCGACAAGAGGGTTGACGTCTCCAATAGGTAGTGACTGCTGTTCATCGTACAATTCTTGAACCAGTCTAGTCCAGTATTCTAAGCAAATCTTAAAGATCTCTCGGTCCTCGATTTGGGAAATTCGGATAAGGTAGAAGTGACCGTGTGTGAGGAAATCACGGTTCGGTAGGTTCTCTATGAGCTATTGGAATAATTAGAATGCATCGAGGAAGACTAAACGAGTAACAGAAAACTTACAGTAAGATGGGAAGAGAAAAAGTTACACAAGAAAAGGGCCAAATTCTGGATGAACTCTTGGTCCTTAGAGTTACTCGAGTTGTAAGTACTCTTGAGGTCGAGCGTCAAAGGAATAATCTTGGAAATTGTGGTCAAAACTTCGGTGAACATTTGGACCAATTTCTCGTCGTAGTTGTTCCCAGTACCGGTTTGGAGTCCTCCAATCTCTGTCAAACACTTTAATGTGACATTTCTGAATTCGGGCATCTCCAAAAATCGTTCTCTAAGGGTATCGATAACGGTCGTCTCGAAGATATAGCCAAGCGGAATCCAGTTAAAGAATCGGAGAAGGGTCTCGAGAGTAGCCTTGATCAGACTTTCTTGGGTGGCGCTATTCAGTACTTCGTTGCAAAGTTGGAAGATGGACGAAAACTCTGCACACATTGTCGTCTTCAAGTTCTTCGTCTTTGCAGAAGTCATCTGGTCCGCCGAGTAATCGAAAACTTCCTCCGATAACAATCTCAAAATCGACATATTATTCTCGCATATCGATAAACTTGTGTGGCAGGAGGATATGATCTCGTTGATGAAAGTGGGCCAGTTGTGAGGCCATTCTTGCTTCAAGATGGAAACGAGGACGAGGTTCAACTTGTTCAGGAGGACTCTTTGGGACCTCAGAGACTCTTCCGATCCGGAACATTGTATGATGAAACCAACGACGAAATTTCGAATACCTGGAACAAGTCAGTATGGCGTTCTTCATTAAGGACAGTAACAGAATCTATTTACCTTGGCACTGCTCTCTGGGCAGAACCTTCCACCTTGTCATGATAACATGATCTAGTACTTGCAAACCCAGATCTGATAATTTGTCAGCGAAACAGCATAGAGAGGGCGTTAAGGAACCTTGACCGACATTTGGCTTGCGGATATGTAGACTCTTGTAATATCTTATCAACTAACAACCACGCATCCGGATCCTCCTTGAACTATACAGTATATCAGTATCGATGGCGATATGGAACGAGAGAAAGATTTTCGGCGCATAATGAAGTCGTACCTGATTCATTGCAGCCTGAGCGGCTTTTTGCTAGGGAACAAACGCGTCAGTAAAGATGTTCCGGTATGAATAGATTCATCTGAATATATGATATATACTCACAGCCTCACCGCGACCTTCATAGAAAGTCTTGACGGTCGCGTCAAGCTCTTCAATGGTGACAGCCATCTTTGCAGCTTGATTTAGGTATAATACCCTATCCTGCTCTCAATAGATAAGCAATATGCTTTAATATCCTTTTGTGCAGCTTGCGCTGTTACAAGAAACTTTATAAAAGAAGTTGATGGTATGTTTGAAGAAGTTGTTCGAAAATGTCAAGTTGAAGATTGTTGGACCCAGCCGCATGTTCAAAGTGCTTTGTGCCCCACTAAGAGGAGGGATTCTCTCAGCGGGCCTTGAATACCGATCGGTAAACCAGAAGGTCAGGTGATCACACCTAAATTATCTCTCTCGGAAGATTTATCCGTAAGTGAATTCCTCTGATGTGTGTTAATTCGAAGCTTCAAGGGTATTCATTCAAATTCCATTCAATTCATGACCTTGTTTTAATACGATATGCCGCTGTTCTTTTCCTTGTTAGGAACAGATTGATCCACTGTGGACTATGATTATTTTATTAGCAACTACAGCAGAGTCATGAATGAGAAAACTGCATATACTCATCGTACACCTCGATTTTCTGTGCGTGGTGAACGAGGGACCTGTATAAATCCAATTCTCTTCCATCATCTCTATCTTTGGTGGTTAATTTTCTACATTTAGTCTACCCGCTCTTCAATTCTCCTGCATAAGCTCAGCACGATCCGCAATCTCTACATCAATAGCGAATGAGAAGTTTACATCTAGTCGATGTGCCCCTCAATCCTCTTCGTCCTGGGACTACATCTATCATTCTGCTCCTTGGCCCTCTTGTCCTGAGACCAAACATACATCTTGATATGCCCATCTACTGTTTGTATCAACACTTCACTCACCATCTCGTATACACTCAGTAGTATGTACTCGCGTACTCCTCATTCTCTCATACAGTATCACTTATTGCTAAGGTCTATGTCATATATCTCATTTCACTCACAGCTATTCATACCTGCATCATGATAGCATTCATTAAATCAAGTGATCCAGCATTATGAATTTGATATCATATTTAGGCATTGATTACCAGATCTCCCAGAAAGCTTCTTCCCCAAACACATTCATCAAACGAAATTCGATGTATCACATCCTTGGCTATAAGTACCGATATCTGCCTATCTATTGAATGCAGGATCTTGTGGAAAGCTAAGGCTTCCGTGCAATCTTCTGTGTTCCTTCTACCGAGTTGTATCTAAATTTCCGAACCAATGAGTTTGCGTTTGTTACACATGAATGTACTATCCAATAAGGTGTCAAGGCAAAATGCGTTGTTTGTACGACCATGGAAGCCTGGGGGCCTAGGAGTTTTTTCTTGCAGTTGCTTTACCTTTCAGGTTGGATTTGGGAATAACCAGTGCTATATCAATCTAATGTCAGAGCAGAGTATCGGCGGCATTGCTTTGCGAGCAGTGGGCCAAGAGAGATGAGAGAGACGTCAATCACAAACAAAACAAATTTGTACGCTTAGAAAATAACGAAAATTTGACAAATTGATATAATACAATTATCAAATGAACATAAAAACAAGACCACAGCTCTAAGTCCATGGCTATCATAATCTCTTTCAACAAGATATGTACGTCCACATGACCAAAAGTTATATCAAAATTTAATCCTCAGACGAACACAGATTCAAGTGCCACATAACAAACAGTATATGTACATGACGGCACCCAAATCTTTCTAGATCACTAAAGGTAAGTTCCCCAAGACACGGCAAATTTACACATGTAGACAACGTCAGCTGGACTGCTGACTGGAAATTGAGGGCATGCATGAATATAATTTACAAGAAAAACCAATCCTCGACTTCAACAACCCAGAACCTAATCCAGCACCCAGCTTCTTACCAATAAAAAACAAATGCAAACTCCCGAATACCAATACTTCTCTCCCAGGATTGTCCTCTCACTTGTATTTTACATCTCCTCTACTCGCTTCTCATCTTTTGCCACTCATACATCCGAAAATTACATACACAAGCCCGGTCAGAACTATACTTGCAACCCCATGATTTTTTTGCTATACGTATTACACATATATTTCCATATCATTCTAGGCAAACAAGCAATCACTTCACTCCATACTCCATCATCTTAGGGATAACGACTTCCAAAAAGTACTTTGAGGCAAGCACACACTCCAAGAAAATTTACTCTCTTGAATATATTTCCCAAAACCCAAGTAATCACTATCTAGATACACATGTACTCATCATCTCTACAGTATCCCTATTCCCATCTCCTTCCCCTTCCCAACAAAAATTCACAACATCCTCCTCCAAAAGAGACAAGAAACAAAGAAAAAAGAAAGAAGAAAGAGACAGCAAATCAATAAATCAATACTCAAATTACATTTATGATACCTACACACATACACAAGAACTCCCATCCATCTCACATTTTTGATTCTCAGACTAGGGATTACCGATCTATCCATCTACTATCTACCTCTTATATATCTAAAATACCTACCCATCAACCTGTTATATTCAAAAGTTCAAAGATACGTATGTAAGAAATTCATTCGTTTATTCATTCATTTATATACCTAGTATTTATATGCATTCATCCACATTCGTCGATTCATTCTATATAACCACCTAGAAAATAGGTTTTGACCTCTCCAACCTATCTGCATATTCCCACACCCACCTAAGAGTGATTTCGAGTTCTCCTAAACGATTCCAAATATATCCACGAGAATTTTCGAATAATGCTGATCTCTGCCCATAATAATATAGAGATTACACACCACTCCGTCTCATTCTGTCCAACACCGCTCCCACCCTTTGCATTTCTTCAAAGAACGCAACTAAGCCTTTTCATATCCTGCCTCCTTCAATCCAGTACCGAGTGCCTCAATAGCCTTCTCTACATCCCCTCTACCCTCATCCATAACACTAACTCCCATGTGTCCCACCCTAACATACTTTGTCGCAATCTCTTTATGCAAGCCACCTGCAAAAATAACTCCCTTCTTCACCAAATTTGGCAATAGCTCTGCGGCTTTAATGCCTTCTGGAAGATAAATAGCAGTCATACCATTTGCCTGATCAGCAGGATTAGGTGCCAATTGTTTGAGCCCTAGATCCGCGACTGCCTTTTTGATCTTTTGTGATGTAGCTTTGTGTTTAGCGAAACGTTCAGAGAGAGGAATAGAGAGAATTTGAGTTAGGGAAGTGTGTAGAGCGTGGATCAGTTGAGGAGATGGAGTGGCGAAGTAGGATGGCTTTTTAGCTTCGTAGTTTTGCATTACTATTTTCCATTAGCATCCTATCGTATACACCAAAAATGCAAATGTCAAACTTACTTGGCAACCAATTCTTGAATGAAGCAAAATACGATCCTGGAGGAGTCTTCCTGGCCTTGAATGTCTCAATCGCTCTACCACTATAGTACGAAATTGAAAGACCAGCTGGACAACCAATCGCCTTCTGACTCGCCGTAATAACAGCATCCAAACCCCAACTATCAAATTCAATCTCTTCACATCCCACACTACAAACACCATCTACCACAACCAATGTCTCAGGAGAGACCCGATGAACAAGCTCACTCAATTTCTTCAACTCACTCAAAACTCCCGTCGAAGTATCCACATGAGTGACCGTGATCAACTTATATTTCTTCTCCTTCAATGCCTTTTCAATCTCATCCAATTGAGGTCTTTCCCCAATCTTCGCCTTCAATTGTGTGGGTTTGACTCCATAAGTTTCAAAACAATCCGCGAACGAATCTGCAAAATAGCCAGTATGGAGGACCAATACCTCATCACCTGGTTCTGCCAAATTTGCAGCCACGAGATCCCATCCAAGAGTACCGGAACCAGAAATGACGAGGGGTTGGGAAGAGGAATCGGTAGATTGGAAGAGCTTGCGCAGCATAGAGAGAGTTTCGCCGAAGACTGCTACAAATGGAGCGCTGACGTGACTTTCACTGTTTTATTTGAGGATTTGTCAGTGATATATCCTATTGCAAGGCACAAATCAACTTGGTAGTAATGATCGGTAAATACATACCTATAATGGCTCATAGACTGCAAGACAGCATCATCAAACTCAATTGGGCCTGGAATGAGCAAAGTAGGGTGAGCTTGTTGAGTCGACATCTTGATATTATTTTCTTGAACTTGTGTAGAATTACTCAAGCTTCTCGATGGTGTTGTAGATACCGAATTGGTAGAGTTGTCAAGTAAATTGGGATTTATCTGTCGTGCAATAGCAGACAGTCTAGCTTGAGGAGCCACGATTTGAGGAATGGCGGGGTAGAACACCCGTCTGAAAGCCAGCTTGGAAATGGTTCCGTTCCGTTATTATCCGATTGGACCAATTATTGAAGCTCTATTAGACAAGAATGAGTGTTCTTGGTAAGAAAATGCTTAGGTTTGGGTGCTACAATCACTCGGAGTACCTGGGTAATGAGAATGAGGAATGACTTTGGGATTTATTTACCAAAAGAGGCGGTGATGACCGTCAATTGTTGCATAAATACTACCAGTTCGTTTTCATAACTTCATAAACTTCATAAAAACGCACACCTCACCTCACTACTGTACTCCGAGGTCGGGGGTTTCTTCGGGGACTTCCTACAATAAACTACGAGACTACTAGGTAGACTCCATCAATGCCTTTACCCTTTACAAACCCCAGCAATTTTACTTCATAACCTCAAAATATCTACCTAGGCATTACCATCATACTATAAGAGAAGAGTATTCTATCTGATATCACTTTCCCCTTTCAATCCAAAAGTACCTATCCATTGCTATCTATGCGTGCTGTGTAGCTTTTGATATATGGATAAAACACGATGAACTCCTTCCAATGCTTTTTCTCTTTTCACCATACCATGCACTACCATGCTATGCTAATCGTAACATTCATACGCTCTTCTCATTCCATTTCATTCATATCCTTTTCTCCCGCTGTACCATTTTCATGTACCATTTTTCTTCATACATAATTACGGTAGAGTGAGATTCCCCAAACATATGTACCATACCCATATATACACTTCATTCCTTCGAATCATACCTTCCCAATGATCTCTACTTCTTCTTCGTCTGGAAGACCTTCTTAACCTTCGTCCTAAGAGGTTTCGCCGGTTGTGCCGCATGTTTCACCGCCGCGATCTTCTTTGCCTCCTTAGTCGTTCTCTTTCCAATATCCCATCCCCAACCCCTCAGCGTCCTCACAACCTTCGGGGTCACCGCCGCCGTCAATGGCACTCTGATAAAAATAAACGATTTATGGATCGCGTAAGCGAGAGCCAGTTGAGTACCTAGACTAGCATCCCTTTTATTGCGCTCTTCTGCTTCTTCTACACCCCATCCTGCCATTTCTACTCCGTCGCCGAGCTTGTCGGATCCGGTAACATCGTGTGAGGCTTTTTGCATGGCGACACGCCATTCGTGGAAAGTGGTTTTGATGGATTCGGGGATTATGGATTTGATGGAGGAGGTTATTGTGTGTTCCCATTCACCTATGATAGTGTGTTAGCCGGCCACTTGGATTGAGCTTTGGAAAATGTTAGAAAGAGGATAGACCTCCGTCTGAACTATTCATTCATGGGATATGAAATCAAACTCCCGCGCATATGCAATTCCCAGCATAATCACCCAACTCAATTCGAAAGAAAAAAGCGACATCTCACTTACCAATTCTATCCGTTCCCAGCGTCCTGACTAACAAATAGCAAAATGGAAAATCCGCCGCAGATAAAAAGATGTAAACTCCCACCACACTCCACCCGTATTCTCTACTCAATTTCTTCATTCTCCCTGATAAACTGGTATCATCCCCCAAATTTTCAGGCTTTGCTTCTCCATTCCTCCTCGGTCTTGAATTGTGAAAGTACCTATTTGTTCTTGTGCGAAGACGTTGGAACAAGGTTTCCGAAGACGATCTCGGATTCGAGGAGAATGTAAAATTGGTAGTCTGCGAACAGGATTTTGAGCGAAGAGAATTTATAGGAGTAGAGGTAGATGTAGTTATAGGTCGCTGTGCCAGCTTGCGCAGAATAGCTGATCTTGAAGATGCTGTATTTTGGATCGTAGTTCTAGAAGCTGTGATGAACTGGCGCATTCCCCCAGCTCTCAGTCCTAATATCGTTGCGCGGAACATGTTTGCGCTTTGGTGATTCCTCCTACCGCAATGTGAATCGGATGTTATGTCGTTTTTTCTTTCGCCCTTCTGTAACTACCATCTAAATTCTAAACTCGTACTCAATCGCGTTCGTTCTTCCTCGTCAGATATCCTCGCAATCTCAAAATGAGGGGTCCCAACAACGGGATTCGTTACTATGTCCGGAAAATCCGTTCGCGAGTGCTGATTCCTGTATAGTTGATTGACTTCGTAATAATCTGACAGGTCAATTAATAATCTCAGACTCTCATTCCTTCCTGCAGTTCAGCAGTTCATCGCAATATTTCGATTGACATGCGCTCTTCAAATCGTAGTTCATTCAATCGTCGATATATTCCACTAAAGTTTTGATGAGGGACTAGACTACCAAAATTTGAGACGGCAAATTCCTTCCACATTTTTGACAAGGGAAGCTCCCGAGTGAGCGCATGATGATGTAAAAGAATTACACATTACGGTGTTCTAAGAGAACTAGTTGTGCAATAAGTGGCTCAATTCTGTCTCTTATGAAATTTGTACATAATGACTTACGGAATTATATTCGCCCCGACATATTTTACTAGATGTACATTTCATGCTAACGGTTGTTGAAGACCTTGCATGTATCTTGTCTTTAACTAATGAAGTAGCAAAGATCGCGCCGGCTCTCCGGAGATTGATGGTTGGAGGGCGGGAGAGGTGAAGACAGAAAGTTTAGATTGTTTCTTGCTAGGTAATTCAAATATTCGAGCGCAGCGAGCCATGGGGGTTTGGGGGTCTGCCCCCATATTGTGTTCTAAAGAGAGGAACGGCAGCCGGCGACAGAGTCATCAAAGTGGTAAGTGAAACGTGTCAATGAAACAGTGCATATTGAAGCACTTCTACACTCGCAATGTTAGCAAACAACAAAGTCTCGACATTTTTATGATCTGATCGTCGAAGTGAGAGGATCAGGGTAAGTTGGAGAATGCTGAGTTTGACTTCATGATCAAATAGACTTTCTCCATCGAACAGAAGAGGAAGTGGATCACAGAAGGTAATGTCTCAGTAGTAAGAGATAGAAAAGGTATCACTGGGACAAGGAAAATTCACTAAAGAGCGTGGTTGAAGACTAAAGTTTTGAAGGTAATCAAATCAATTCGATTACAATGGTTTAAACAGTCGATATGGACAATAGAAGCTATATTTACAAAGAAACTGAACACTAAGCACAATCTCCTCCAACACCGTCCCCTTCCCCTTTCTATATTGTTCGAACAAACGCTTTGCAGGGCTGATTCAGGATGATGTTAAGGAGCTTAACACTTGACACCAGTTGGGAGACCAGCACACTTGGTGGAGGTCTTACCACCAGTAACGTTGACATCCCAAGTCCAGCCAGAGCACTTGGCACAGAGAACGTAGACGTTGGTAGCGCTGGAGGCAACAGTACCCCTGATGTTGGAGAGAGTGACATCAGTGATGGGGACACCGGAAGTTGGTTTACCAGTTGGGGAACCGTTCTGGTAATCTTGCTCAATGACAACACCGTAGGATGTAATGCCAGAGAGGGTGATGTCCTTGTAGGTAATGCCGGAGACGGATCCAGTAGCACCGGAGACGGTCTTGATGCGAACACCGTTGGCAGAGTTCTTGACAGTGGAGGATTCAATGATGACATCGGAGACAATGTTGTCGGAACGTCCACCGACAGATCCGATAGAGAGACCGTGACCACCGGAACAGCTTCCATTAGTGAAGGTGATACCAGTACCGGAGTTGATAGCGAGACAATCATCTTGGTTTTGAACGGTGGCACCGGAGATGGTGATGTCGCTGGAGGAACCAACATCGAAAGCATCAGTGTTGTGTCCGAGGGAGTTACCGGCAGAGTTGTCAATGTTGATGTTGGAGAGAGTAAGACCGGAAGCACCGTTGATGGAGAAGACTTGAACTGGGGAGTTCACGATGTTGATACTGTCGATGACGGATTTACCCTTCAAGGAGTGGGCGTAGAAGAACTTTGGCTTGGTCTTTCCACCGTTGGATCCCTTACCATCCCAGTACTTGGCTCCTAGACCATCAAGCTTGCTGCCAGCGGCACCCTTGACAGTAATGTCAGTTCCGGAGACAGAGAAGAGAGGGCCGGACCATTCCTCGAAACCGAAGGTGGTGGTACCCTCGAAGATGACCTGGGTACCCGACTTGAGACCAGTCAAGTCAAGAGTGGTACCGGATGGGACAGAGAGGGCGTTGAGGACAATGGTGGCGCAGGAAGCCTTGGACTTGGAAGCAGCGGCGGCACCAGCAGTTCCGGAGAATGTACAAGCGGCACCACGGTTCTCAATAGCCGCGACAGCATCAGCTGGGTTTGGGGCTGCGGTTGGTGCTGGTGCTGGAGCAGCAGCGACGATTGCGCTCAGCGCAAGGAGGCTCGAGGCCATGGAGAGAATTTGAACCATATTGGCTAGTAGTGTAAAAGAATGTAAGTTTAAAGAGTGAATGTACTAGACAGTATGGAAAAGAATGTAAGTGATGATGAGATGAGGAATGAAAAGAAGGTGTTTGAAGCTTCCTTATATATGTAAATACATGATGATTGAAATTCGGAGAAGTATTGAAGTGGAACCCGTTTGAATCGCGCCGTCGGCTGTTGATGCGAGATGTCAACATCATGCTATGGTCCGCTTTTGGCTCTGCAATGTAAGATCAAGGTCCGCATTTTGATCACAGCAATCCTTGGAACATCTTTCAACGTAAGCCTTGAAAAAAGGAGAGATTGCCCGGTGTACCGAGGCCTAACAAAATCTCACCATTTTCTCAGTGAATTGCACATACAACAGGGGGGGACGAAAGGCTTGGAACATGAAACGAAGCGAAAGAAGCTTTGAACAAGCATAAGAAGCAATCTTGGCTAGACCCTCCGATATATTAAAATATCATCCCGAAGTAATTTCGAAGTACCGTTACTCCATAATTTACTTGTCAAGGTGATGAAATTGAAGCTCTTCTAGACTATTGCCAGAATACAACAGCTCAATTAGTGTGATTAATAAACAAGCAACCCAGAAAGTGATGCGGCGAAGTTGTTGGATGTTTTGAGTTGATGAAATGTCAACAAACGACGGGATGCACTAGAAATTTGATGGAAGTTTAGAAGGATGTGATTGGTGTGGTTAGGAACCCCTGAAATTCTAATTGGTGCTTTTGCGAGGTAGTACCATTCAGTAGGAAGGATCGTAGGGATTATGCTTTTGGAATTTGAATCTGATTGTCGAAAAAGGTGGATCATCAGATGGCATTACAGGAGATGAGATGACTACCTAGGTGGCTTTTTTTCATCCCACCAAATTCTTCCGTCCAATGATCGAGATGAAAGTGGACCGGGGCATTAATTCACGTTTCATCATCACAGGGAATCATTCTCTATTTGCTGGTACATCAGCCACACTTTCCATACTAATTATACTATTCGGACTTTGCTAACCATCTTTACTAAGATTAAGGTACGATCAGCCAACGGAAGCGTAACATTTAGAACTTAAAGGCCTGGTTATTGAGAAGTTGAGGTTAATTCTTAATTTGAGACGCAAACACGTGAGCGATACGGCGGGATATCAACCATGTGACTAGGTTCAACGGTCATTGGAATTGTGATTGGAATGTCACTCATTGTATCCGATACGGCCCACGGCTGATGTTCGATAGAATGTTAATTTATATGAACTTTGTCTATACTAAAGTTAAACATTCCGTGATGTACTATCTAAACCCTCCGAGTCCGACCCCCCGAGATGTACAATCTAAGTTATCCAACCCCTCCGTATTCTGAAATGATATCGCAATAGTAATCCTTACCCCCATCTTCAAGATATGAGGGTCTCGGATGTTATTGACCTGTCATTGCGACTCTGTTCTGGTCTGGTCTGTTCTGGTCTGGTCTGTTCTGGTCTGGTCTGGTCTGGTCTGGTCTGTATGCTACATGTTGAAAGTCGTGCAAAAAAACAACAAAAAAAAAAGAAAGATGTATCTACTTAGAACGACACTTACGTTTCTCCGCGTCTACATGCAGTACCAAGACCTCCCCGTCGCTTCCGGCAGCCGAATATAGATTCTCAGCGTTGCTTGTTTACCGCCTCCAAGTGATCCCAATTCATATAAATCGACTTGGCTCCCGAATACCCCTATTGGCATCGCATAAGCTTTTGCCAAGTTGTTGTAAGCCATAAAAGATAAATCTATACATGCAAGAATACCCATTGTATAATATATTAAAACTCCGCAAAAGTCCGCACGTGTCCCGCAACGGCATTATAACATGATTGAACAAATCAGATTGTAAATCATTTCGGATTTCGCAAGGTGCATCACACGCTATCGGCAAATAGACAGAAAGTGGTGCGAGAGTGGACAGTGGATTTGTTGGGGGAACACGGAACGACTAGAAATTTCTTAGAAACTTGGTTCATCAATCTGCAGAAAATATGGATTCATGCTCTTCTGATTACGATTTTCAATCTGTATATTGTTCTTTATTATCCCTCTCGTAATCATTACAAAGATCGAATGATGTCTCATTGTATAAAATTGAAGTTCTTCATTGGCGGCTTTATATTTCATTCCAGATAATTTATTATCCATCTATCAAGTATTTACAATATATTTCGCTTTTCAAAAAATCTAGAATACACCGAATAGTCTGCCCGTGCATCTACTCTATCTCACTCAATCTCTCACCTTGCAATTGAATCCAATCCAGGTCAGGGGTGATACGAGTCGTCTAGACTTTACTTGTATTTCGATTGGCGAGGGGCGTTTCATGTTTCTACAATTTTGGTGAAGAAGGGCTTTCATGAAGGATAGCTTGTTTCGTAGATCAGATGATCAAGCAGCCAAGCAGAAGAACTTTACTTGAACCATTGTTTGCTTTTATCTGATAAAAATATCCAGAAATAACTTGACAAGTAACTAGATGTGACGAGTTGACTAGATTTGCTAGCGTCATTGTTTTATGGCCAAAATGTACTTCATCAACACGAGCTCCCTTCTGCTTGTTGTGTATGGACGGAATAAGCACAAGCTTTTTGGCTGAACATACTAATGTAAATCTGGCAAGATGCCCTATATAAAAACGGTTATTCAGGCCGCATTGAGCGACCCCATTCATACATGCAGGGAAGCTCCAGGGTATTCATGCGTGCAAGTGTGGGGTTGGTAGCTCCTGACATCTATGGACGAAACATTATTCACGGAATCCTACTCAAAAATCATCTATCGGGAATTTTCCATGCTTCTCTACCCTCGGCGTTTAATTTGGATTATTCCACGAGGTTTTTCCTTTCTCACATGCTTACGCACGCATGCTATGATTGCCCTATGTTAAATAGTCAGGCTTGGCCGTCGAAAGTCGTTCCATTCCAACGAACTCTATTAATCACTCATCCCTATCCTCAATCTATCTAACATTAATTGCCAAGATGCGTGTCCTTCTTACTCTTAGCTCTTTCATTGCTGCTGTGCTGGCTACTGCTCGTACAACACCCCCATCAGGTGCTATCACTGCTGGGTCCGGAGGAACCTACCCTACCGTATGTTGCTTGGAATGTACTCACGAGAAATTCGCTTTTACTAACCAAGCAAATAGTTCCAAAAAGCTGTTAATGCTCTCAGCACGACCACAACCTCCGCCCAAGTCATTTTCCTTTACTCCGGAACTTACTCGGAACAAGTTACCATTCCCGCCTTGAAGGGAAAGCTCACTGTCTACGGATACACCAAGGACACTTCCAGCTACTCAAACAATGTTGTCAACATCGTACACAGCTCTTCCCTCTTGAGTGGAGCTGCCAGTGATGAAGAAACCGGAACCGTCATTAACTTGTCGGAGAACACTTCTTTCTACAACATCAACATCAAGAACACCTATGGAAAGGGTTCGCAAGCCATTGCTTTGGCTGCCTACAACACCGAACAAGGATACTACGGTGTTGGTCTTTACGGATACCAAGATACTCTCTTGACCCAAACCGGTAACCAAGTTTACGCCAAGTGCTACATTGAGGGTGCCGTTGATTGGATCTTCGGCCAACACTCCGTTGCTTGGATTGATGGTTCTGTCATTGCTGCTTCTGCTGGTGGTGGATGTATTACTGCTAACGGACGCCCAACTTCCTCTGACCCATCTTTCTACGTTATCAACAAGTGCAATGTTACTACCAGTTCCTCCTCGACTGCTGGTTCGGGAACTGTTTATCTCGGTCGTCCATGGTCTGAGTATGCTCGTGTTGCTTACCAAGAAACTTCCCTCGGCAGCATTATTCAGAAGATTGGATGGTCCCAATGGTCTACCAGCGATCCAAGAACTGGTGATGTTCTCTTCGAGGAGTCTGGCAACTCTGGCGCCGGTGCTTCAGGTACTCGTGCTACCTTCTCAAAGAAGTACACTACTCCCTACACCATCTCTGGTGTTTTGGGAAGCTCCTACTCCAGCTGGGTTGATACCTCTTACCTTTCTTAAACGGGGTATCAGTATAACTCGAAAGTAAGAATTTGGGATGGGGACTGAGGAATGTGGTTATTTTCTGATGGGGTATTTTCAATTGTATATAGCTATTTGAAGCTTACATCGCTTTATGTGCATAAATATTATAGCTCTTTTGCTGCAACGAGATCTTATTATTTGTCTTGGTTCATACTGTGAATATGTGATGAGTTGAAGTTTAGTTTTGGTTTTCAAATGTCCACATCATGCCTACTGTTAGTAGATTTTGATCTCGTACAACATCGTATACATTCTCATGTCATTCCATCACCATTAATCCCAAAACTCAATCACTTCCTTTCCACTCAACATCATTCTAATCATTCTTTTCTTCAGAATTATCTCATGTATCTTTATTAAACCAACAAATCTTCATCGCTATCATAATCACAATAAAATCACAATAATAATCACAATAATAATCACAATAATAATCACAATAATAATCACAATAATAATCACAATAATAATCACAACTCATGTTATTCTCACTAGTCTTTTTCAGCAGCATCACAATCCGAACAGAGTAAGTTTCAAACTCGAATGAGGATAACTACAAAAGAGGATGTATAAGAATGATATCTCCATTCTCACTCCCGTTCTTATTCTCCATTTCACACAAATTAAAATCCTTGATCATTCTAATTTTCAAAATGTCCTCAGAATCTGTACTCGTAGGTAGAGGAAAGTAGTATGAGTAGTTTGTAAGAAAAATCAAAAATTAAGGAAAGAATAGCATCCTGATTGAAAGAAGAGATTTATATTTAGCTGATTGTTTGCTCAATGGCTGATTGGAAATCCTCTCTGATGCTCTTGAATAGACTGGATTTAATTGATATGTGATAGACAGCTCTGACTTGATGTTGTATTGAAATATAATTGAGGGATTTCATATATCTATTTCTATGTTATCTTATAATGAATCTATTATTCTACTATCTCACTACTTCCTCGGGATCAGATTTGATATAAGTCCTTCTAAGAAGATCTCAAATCAACTAGCTCCTCACTATTAACTTCTAGTTCTCTCCTCATCGTCTCCTTTCTGTGAATCCATGGCCAAATAAAACCTTCCTCATATCAAGTTGCCGAGATCCTTTATGTAGCACTCCCATTCATCTTCTAAGAATCACTATAATCTCCAGGAATAAAACGTCTAATCAAAGTAAAGTCTTGAATCTAGTATCGTTCCTCAAATTATCTTCTCGAGATCAAGAATTCAAAATATAAGTTATACTGATCAGACACATCTTTCAAGTTCTCAGCAGCTAAACTTCTACATAGAGTACGCTATATGTAGAGATATTGTTCCTTCTACATACCTTTATATACATAATATATCTTAAAACTAAATCTCTTCTCACATTATATTCTCGAGTTAAGTATCTCAATTTAGTCGAAATAAAACATACCAGAAAGAAAAGCTATCATCTATTACTCAGTTACAGTACTTCTATTGAACACTCGCAAGTATAGATGCTATCTCTTTAAAACTCATACCCATCAAAATTCTCCTTGTCCCTCATCTTTCTCTCACATCTCCTCCCTCCCTAATATCCATTCAATTTCCACCAAAACCCGAAACCCAACTCCTACACCTTAACTCAAAAGCCCCTTCCTCTTAAAATTCCCTTTCATGAACTAAAACAAATCGCCCACAATATCAAGATCTTTCCAAAGTCCAAAACGCTCGAAAACTTCCACATCTTCAAGTAGTATCTACCTAAATACATACAAATCAAAACTTTAACCTTTATTCCAAATCTCAAAATCCATATACTTGTGATTTGAGTAAAGAAATTACAGATTTGTAACGTGACTTGACTAGAAGTGGGTCATATCATAATATAGATCAAAATCACCCCTTCATTTCTTTATTTTACGCGTTTATTCAATATACAATAAATCAAAAATCATCAAATTATAATGAATTGAAAGATAATATTCAAAAGGCTATAAAAAGTCTAAAAAACAAACAGTTTATTTTAATTCAAAGTACTACTATTTATTTTAAGATTTCAAAATCAATCCTAATAAATTAAATAGCTGAACAACAATCATGTTACGACGGCATCCAACATACCGAGTCACATGATCAAGAAATCACGAGATTAGAGATTCCCACTGGATCCCACTGCTCCCACCTGGTGGGACACGA
>PQXK01000323.1:0-34930 GCA_004786245.1 Botrytis hyacinthi | reverse complement strand
ATTATTGTATATTAAAAGTTATCCGCTAGGTCCTGTTGGCCTAGCCGTCCTATATAGTCATGGACTGAAGGTGGACGTTAATTAAATCAATCAATCAATTAAGGGGACCAATATGCCTGTCTATAGTTTGTCTAATCTAGCCCGTTTAGGTAATCGTATTACTAATCACTACACATGCTTAGCACCAATAACTTCTATTCCTTTTAACACTCCCCCATAGAAGTTATTACCTTTAATCTCTCTGATCTTCCGCATCTTTACTATCTCAATTCCAGTATATTCTTGAACCTTTCGAATACTACTCTCGCTAAGGGTTTAATCATCCCATCTACTACCATATCTAATATATTGATATAGCTAATTACCACCTTTTCTTTTTTAGTAAGATCCTTAATAAAATGGTAGTATATATCGATATACTTTGATTGTTCATATAGATACGGGTTCTTGGTTAAAGCAATTGCTCCTTGATTATTATCTAATAATTGAATAATATCTCTGTGTATAGATATATATTCAGCCTTTTCAAAATCTTTAAGCACTTAAGCTAACTATCTCCCTTATTTGATAAACATCGTTATTGATATGTATTCGGACTCAGCACTTAATGTTACTATTAAATTCTGCTTCTTACTAGCTTACAATATTGATCCATTATAGAATATAGTAACTCCCCTAGAAATACTTTTCTAATTATATCGATTACTTGTCCAATCTATATCAATAAAGATTTTTATAGTATTTACTAGTAGATTATATTCTTTTGCAATTTGATATTATATTCCCTTAGATTCGTATTTGAGTTTCTAAATAATTATAGCTCTTAGGTATTACATTAAATTCTTTACTTTTATTCCATAGCATTTCGCTAGTTTTACTATATATTATAATAGTCGGCCTAATACGAAGGAGATGTCTGGTTTTGTATATACTATTGGATGAATGAGACTATTTATAGCTTGTTGATATTTGATAATATCAATTAGTTTATTGTTTTCTGTAGTAGATCATAGATATAAGTAATTAGCGATAGGTATTTTCTTAGTATAGTACTAAGCATGTGAGATTCCGAATTTTGTAAGCATAGCTTCTAGATATTCTTTTTGATTTAATATAAGTGATCTGTTTGCTCGATTTTTTATAATTCTAATGCCTAGAATCTTGCTAATCTCCCCCAGGTTCTTGGTATTAAAGTGTAAGGAGAGTATTATAGAAAACCAATTGAATTGATCTTTTGAAATTGAGAAGACAATTATATCATTAACATAAACTAATAGATTGAGTTGTTAAGCAATATATATATATAAACACGAATCAACGAGACTTTGAATAAAGCCCCAGCTAATCAGTTCGGACTTTAGAAGTTGACTCTAATCTTGTCCAGCTTGCTTAAGGCTATACAAACTTTTCAATATGTGTAGGACACATCCATCTAATACATTAACTCTCTGAGATAGTACAAGGTATATCTCTTTCTTGAAATAGAATTCTATAAAAGCATTCTTTATATCGAAGTGCTAGCATTCCAAGTTTTCTTTCACAATAATCGCTAAGAACAAGCAGAGTGTATCAAGCTGTACTATAGAAGCAAAGGTTTTATTATAGTCTTTTCCAAGAACTTGACTAAAACCTCTTACTATTAATCATACTTTGAATCTCTCAATCTTATTGTCCTTCGTCTTTATTGTGAATATCCATTTTGTTGAAATAAGATTCCCTCCTTTCAACAGAATATACTCTTTCCAAGTATTATTTGTAATCAATAAGCTGATTTCTTCTTTAACAGCTTGCTTTCATTTTTCTTTATATTCAGGGTCCAAGACCGCCTGATTATATATAATGGGAATAGGGATTCCTAGGATTTGTTCTGCAGGGAATGCTATGTCCTCGTCTATCGAGTTTTCTAAGATCAATTTGAGGTTTTTGGATACTTTCGTCTTAACGCTCGGGTTAATCCTTAATGTAAAGGGTATGGAGATCATAATATATTCAATAGCATTTTCATCTAGATTTACTGAAAGTATTACTATTATTACTCTTATCAATTTCTGAATATACTCGTCTGATTTATTATCATCTTACTTGCATTTTCGAAAAGAGTATTTTTCTAGAGTATCTATATTTATTGATATGATTGGGATTTCGGTTGAAGATTGATCATTCGTAGGTATAATGTCTGGTATCTCTATCTCTTTTGTTCCCAAAAATAATATTGGATTTTCGAATGAATTGATTTCAGTGATATTCCCTTTACTATCTTCATTGAATTACTGTATATTGTCTATTTTTGATATATTAGGGATTATTACCTTTAGGGATTCGAAAGTAATAATATCTTGTAAGGAATCAGATGGGTATTCTGGCTTTTCTTATACCTTATGAAATCTACCTCTATATCTTCTATCAAAAACGATATTCTCTATACCTTGAGGTTCTGATATAGAATTCCTTATTCTCAGATCTAAGTCTCCCCCCTTTTTGGATTTATCTATAATCACTCGGCTTGTTTGTATAATATAGCCTAGCTTTGATAAGTATACCCTGACATGCCTATTGATCATATGCGAGTATTCTATAAAGATGCCTACTCGAGCTATATCTTGTAATTTATTGTGTTACTAATCCTTTAGGATTGTTTTTGGATTTATATATATATAGCACTTGCTTTCTTATATCCTATAGTGACTGATATCCAAGGTTGATTCTGTAAACACTTCGATTAGGCTGATAACACTGTCGTCAATGATTAGTTCAGTATTCGTTTTATTCCTATAGTATGTATTATATTCAATAGCTTCATCCCAGAATTCCAATAGCAATTCAGCTTTTTTTAGTATAATTCTTATGTCGACTTTAGTAATACCAATATTTCTCTTGGTAGTTCCATTTTGATAAAATGATACTACAATAGTCAGTTTTAATCGAATTTCAGAGTTCCATTTTTTAACGGTTTGAATTAATTCTAATACATTATTAGTTCGAACAGCTATTATCTTATTACCAATATCAAGTTCCAATTCAGTTTTCCATTTCTTCAATCTTGGTATAACTTCATCTTTTGTCTTCAAGATCAAAATCCAATTCACTTTTATTCAGCTATCTATGATTAATAGGAAATAGCGGTTTTCTCATAATAACCTTGGAAATGGGCTAGCGATATCAAAATGAATAAGCTCCAATCTTTTCGTTTTGTAGGGATTGAGCTGTTTCGGGATTAGATTCTTCATCTTGATGAGTATATACACTTTGTATACAGAGATTTTGGATAGGACTTTGATTGGCTTTTTTAGTATAATAACTTTATAGAGATTCCGTATTTTCTCTAAGCTAAGATGATTAAATCGTTTGTGCCATAATAGATAAGTTTCTAGATCCTTTTTGATCTTGTTTGAAGAGGTATTTAAGGTAATCTCATTTAACTCAATATCACTAATAATCTTTATGCTCTGTAGAGCGGCATCTTCATATCCTTTTGTGATATCCGAGATTATATAGATTCCTCTATTCATTTTTGCTTTGATAATATTTATTCCATTTTTTCGAAAGTATATATAATCTGAATTGAATCTGCCCTTGAATCCAGCTTTGCAAATCTTCTTGCTAGAAAGGAGATTGACTCCTAATCCTGATATATATAATATCTTTAAAAGTAAAACCATATCTCCATTTTCTAGCTTTATTATAGTAATATCTATCCGATTACAATATATAATTTCCCTACTAACTTTTATTATCTTTCTCTTTATTTTCTTGATATTTCTAAAAAGGGAAAATTGGTTAGATATATATAAGGAAACATTAGTATTTGTATATTAACAAGAAGAGTAGGTTTTATAAATGAGTTTTTTAGAAACGTAATACTCTTTATTATTAAACTCTTCTTCGTTTTCTGATAAATCGAAATTGACTGGAAGACTTTCGCTATCTGCAAAATAAGTATAATTCCTTCTTTTCTTAGTAAAGGATATTTTGTTTGTTTTTCTTAATATTGCTTTTTGTTGCTTAGCTCTATAATGTTTATGGAATAGAGCTTGTACAAGTATGAGATTCTTATAATCGTATAGAAAGTGATCCTCTTGCTCGTATAGATAGTAAGTATAAGTATTGACTATTTCATTTCGATCTTACTGTATCGATGGGTTTGATTCTCTACTATTTCTTCATTGGTTTGGAATTACATACTTTCCGCTAGCAGTATAAGCTTGTTCTATCTCTTGAATACTGAGTTTTTTAGCTATAAGATACTTAATCTTGTCTTCTACTGCTAGCATGCTTTAAACACTTATAGCATCGATTGTTGTTTGGTAAGTGCTTGAAAGGCTTTTAGTAAGGATTAGGAAGAGAGCTTTATTTTTATATGAATTCTTGAATACGGGGTTGATAATATCGAGTTTGTATCGATATTCTTTTAGTTTATCCCAGGCTTCAATAATAGTTATTTCTGGATGGCTAGTAGGTTTGAAGGTAAATGTTTGAATTATTATCAAATATGTATTGGCTGTAATATCACTAGTTCTTGAATACTTTGATTTCAAGTAGTTCTATAATATTCGCGCTATATCATATTCGTCAACAAGTGCTTCATTGTTGTTATTGAGTGATCTGTATATGTATAAAAGTGCACTAGCTTTATTTTTTAAGTATTTGATCTTCTTATCAAGGTTAAGCCTGATATTCACGATTTTGCTTCCTTCAAGGATCAGGAAAACTTCGGTACCATCAATTTCCATTCCAATTCCTCCAACCTTAGCATGTTCTTGTAATATAAATTCAATTGTATAGAATCAATCCTTTCCTTTCAATTGAATTCTTATTTATTGAAACCATTACTCGTGGGTTTTTTGAGTGAGATTTGGAATATTCTTGGTTTGATTCTTAATTTCATCCATTTTGATATTTATGTAGAGAATTTTCAAGATTTTCCTTCTCTTTTTTATATAAATAGAACTATACAGATTATAAATATGAATGTAATATAAGTATAATTAACACCACATGCCTTTCTATTATATCGTGTACGTTTTTATTTGTAAATAGCACCACATACTTTTTCAACTCCATGAGTTGGTGGTAATAGTGATCACAGTATTGCATACTGGTTGTAGGGTAGTGCTGTGTATTCTTCAATTCTACAAGTTGGATTGTAATAATAATCGTGTCAATTATATCTAGAGGCTGTACTAATCGGGTTTTATAATTTATTAAAAGATTGAGTGGAAGAGGCCTCTGTATTGATTATATTGTTATGCGTGTAAGTATATTAATCTCTTCGTAGTATTATATGAGGGGACCAATATGTCTATCTATAATTCGTCTAATCTAGCCTGTTTAGGTAACCGTATTACTAATCACTACACGTGCTTAGCACCGGTAACTTCTATTCCTTTTAACAGTTTATTTCCTTTAATAGGATATACTACTAATGATTAGAGTCTATATACTGAATAGAAGTTATTACGAAATTATATATCTATAATACTCGGTTACTTGTTATAATTATTCTAATCAAATCTAAGCGAAGCTGAGCTAAGCGAGGTCGAAGAGATCTCTTACGAATTCTTAATCTTCTCAAATTTCTTAGTCTGATTTGTTACTCGCAATTCGAGATACTCGACTTACTCAGAATTGAGAAACAGATTAGTTAAATATACGTGAATATGCGTAATACTGATTACATAGTTTGAAGAGCTCTTAATTAGATTTTTGCGACTATAATGAATATTACATATATATGTAATTACTCACTCATTATACAAACCTTAATTCAAGATCGGCTTGAGTTAAGCAGTAATTGATTTTGTAAGAGATGAAGGCATTCCTTACAGATCTAACTCCTCTTCTAGTTTGATTAATCGTTATTAATACGCTTCAATATATCATCGTAACAACTACTAAATAGAATAGTGAAAAACGCAGCTGTTAAAGTTATGTGATGTTAAGCATTACCTTAGTGGATCTTGTATTAGTATAGGAGTTTCCTGGATTCTCTTTCAGTCCTTTATAGAACTTGGTCTACTGCTGGTTAACCCCTAGTTTTCCGTTTGTACTACTACAAAAATCTAGTACAAGTGTACGTGTCTCATTTTTCTATCTCTGCTCACTATATCTCAAACATTATGCTAGTATAAAGCGTCATGAACAACAGCGGAAGGGTTTTAAAGTCTACTCGCAAAGTCAAAAATACGAGTAAATTATGACATACAAAGCAACTTGAGCTTGAGTATACTAATCAATGATAACCGGAGTAGTTTTGATTGATTAAGACTATATGATTAATAAGCGTACAATAGAAGGTATCAGGTGAGGGTGAATGAAACAGAGAGTAAGAGAGTTATAATCTCTTATTTCAAAGCGAACCTGTAGAGATTCAAAAAGCTTATAAACATCTAGCCACTTCCCAGAGATTCCATACCCCCAAATTGTAAGCATTATACATCACACACATATTCCACATTATAACTAAACCTTTTCTCAGTTTGACATCAGTTCTAGGTATAGAACCTGTAAATTCCCTTGTGACTTTTGTATTTTCTTTAGCCGAGTTTTCCATTCGTGTAAGTCTCGATATCTAACGAAGCACGATTGCAATGTATTGCCATCCAGCTAAACTTATTTCAACAATATCAAAACGACTCGAAACCCAATCTTAAAGGTCGAGGGTGTTTCTTGATTTTTTCACACCCTCTAACATACCAGGTAAGGATTCTAGCACACATGATGTGGATTAATGTCTCCAATCACTTCAAACTACTTATCAATCGGAAATGGCCTGGATTGGAATCTCAATGTCGTCTGGAAATTGATAATCTCATCCTATCATTAGGTTCTCACTTAAATTTTCATCCCAATATTTACATAATCGGACTGATCGTAAAGCAACAGAAACTCGTTCGTTGTATGAGCACTCGTTTTGACACCTTTTTTCTTATCATCTGTCATATCATATTTCTAACCCTGATAGCTGTCGATGTAGAATTCATCATCATCCCTTCTCATCTTTGCGACATGTTCAATCGACTCAGCATCACTCGTGTGCCCACATGCTTGATCTCCCGCCTCTCTGAGATTTAATTCTCTCCCAATGTACACTCGAGGATACGACTTGACTCGACATCGGAAATTCTATCGAAATTATTGTAACACTTATACCCAGTGCTTCTTGCTTAAGTCTCTTTTAATAAGATCTATACCAATACCCACCTAGCGAAAGTCTTCAGCTATCAATCTAAAAGTCACATATAGAGTATATAGATTTTCGACATATGAGATTCAAGAAGTTGAATTCCATATTCAATAGAATCTCCCCAGATCAATGACCAACTACCGTTACCATCCTTCTCCTTCTTTGAAAATATAACACATCAATAGTCACCATAACATTCCAAAGACTCAATACATAAACTCCCCGATATCAAACCTACAAATTGCTAAATCGACGCTCAGAAATATGAATCCACATACATATACGATGAACTAACATTTCGACGTCAACTTTAACTATCTACAACTCCAGTAGGATCAATTCTGAGATATGCAACAAAAACTTACAAGTGGCTGGTCATGTGACCTGAGTGATTCCATTGGTTGATGAGTTGATTGTTAATTCATGGCCCTGGATTCTGGAAATCTGAGAGCCTTGAAGAAAGTAATAAGCATGGAGATTCTTTCAGTGCTTAGTAGTTACATGATTGGTTCTGTCATTCTATGCTATATGATGAATCTTGAATTGTTTGGTTCGAGGTATAGTGTAATGAATGCGTTAAGCAAGTGTGACGACGCGGTCTTCAGAGTGGTGTGGAGTTGTGACTTGAGAATACGCTTTGGAGGAGCACAAAAGCAGAAGTGAATATGGGTTTGTATATCGTAGACAAAACATCGTGATCGATGCTCATTGCTAATTAGCATCGTGTCTATTTCCAATGCCCAATTATTTCATGTGCCTACTAGGGAGGCTTTGTCTAATACTCTCCGACACTTTCCTTGCATAACCCACGTGTCAACGAGAACAATCGTCCCTTGCGACAAAGATAGATGAAACCTCTATTGTGCCTAGATCATCAGGAACATCTCATCCTACACAATACTTGTAAGTTCCATCGGTTGCCTTTTCTCCACCCGCACCGACCCATCCATCCCAAGTTCAGGAATGAGAGAAGGCCCAACAAACTTACATTCTTCATTTCCACAAGGATGAAGTATCAGAGGTTGCTCAACACCAGGTATGATAGCTATTTTATCATTGACTTACATAGCGGGTCGCTACCCAGGCTCATTCTTCCTATGTGCGCCGATTCCAAAATAGCCCTTGGAAGTTGCAAAAATATTGCGTTTTTCGCCTGTAAATTGATCATTGTAATCTCTTCGTAATATATCATCCTGGATAGGTCTATCAAGATGCTCAAAGCGCAAGGTCGCTCTTCCTCTCAACGTAGAAAGTGAGATCCCTCTCCAAGTATCGGAGCTTTCATCCTTGCTAGTGCTTCTCTCCCATTCCCGTAACAAGATGCGGCTCGTTCAACCCTCATATTGCTCTACAGGATCAAATGCACCGGTCAGCATCCCGAAAACTAATCGAAAAAGTACTTTCTTAAGCCTGCCAAATTTTATTTCAGCGTCGTTTGTCTCCGCCGCTTTGGTATCCGCCCGGACGGTGAAGTGGATGTTAAGAAGTGTCTTTTCGAAATTCTCGGAGGAGAAACTTGGGTATGCAATTTTGACAGTGTTAAAAATAGGACCCCAGGCTAAAAGATTATCGCCACTAATCAATGTCTTGTGAGGAGTGTAAAAGTCCTTAAGTTCAGTCAACTTATTTCCCTTGAGATGATCTTGATGGCGCCAAAAGCCAAGCATCCAAACCCAAGACGGTAACATCAATTTGCTGTCATCTCCACGCACGGTATGGTTGTAGGTAAGATACTCTAGGCTTTTGTGGCCTATATTCACTATAGCTTCTGTTGCTGCACGGAAAATTTCCTCTGGTTCATTCCGGTACCCTAAATTCGAAAATGGCACGCGTGTATCCTCGCCAAACAATCCAAGAGCTCCAAACACACAATCTCTCTTATCTGAAGCATGGACAAACGTAGACGCCAAGAGCATGTCAAAAAAGTCTTCTTGTAACAGCGGTGCTTCTTCCTGTATTTGTCTCCTCAAAATAATGTTCGTCAGAATTACATTCCTTGGGGTTTTTTCCTCGTCTTTGAATTTCCAAAGTCGGAAGCAACGGAATAGAATCGATGAAATGCCAGAGAAGGTTTTCCATGGTATCTCTACACGGCCACAGAAAATTGTAAGCTTGGCACCGGGCGCGAGGCATGTGTCGTGGATTGTCCAAAGACGCATGAAAGATGTTCGAGAAAAAAATGTGTCCACGATTTCATCAAAAGCAGGGTGTTTGGAAAGTTTCTCGAGCATAAGTCCAGGACAAACCGCCGTAGATCCACATTCTTCTTGGTTTTTCTCATTCACATTGACTTTGAACTTATCAACCTGGTCGCCTAATAATGTCATTAGATCCCATACTTCTTGTGAACGAGCAAGCCCCTCCCCCAGCTAGACAATAACCCTAGATGCGTTCTTGTAAATGCTTCCCATGAGAGCTACTTGTTGGGATCGCTCATCCAAGTCATCCTGATTGAAACAAATTGCATCAATTCAAAACAGAGTTCTCTCTGTGACATCGAATGGCATCGAGTCCGGCTTGTGACCTGCAGCAAGTCCTTGAAATTTGCGCGAAGTCTTTTCAAAGCTTTTGCGAGGGTTTCGTTCACCACGAGAGATGCATTGTTGCAAAATATCTCGAAACCTCTAGTTTGCGCTCCCCATTCATGGCTCAAGGCAATACACTAAGGCATTTGCGATAAGCTTTTGTGAACGAGGCGGACTTGAACAGGCGCCGAGGCTGTACCAGGGATCAGCTCAAGCATTTTAATCTCGTGAGGAGGTTCAATGGCTTGATAATGGAATTTTTCCATTCTCGTAAGTTGGATGAAAAGGAGAATATTGAAGACAGCAGTGCTCTGTCGGATCGCATGTTTGTATGTTTGTATATCAAGATGAATAATCCTAGGTAGTGGAAGTTCATCCGACCCCGAGGTTGTGTCATCAGCCAAGAGATCTATCTAATAGCTCTTAGAGATAGAAATAATCTGATTCTCATAATCACTACTTGTCGTCTATTTAAACAATCCTTGTTAACCGCTCAAAGATGATCGGTAGCACCGTGTAGCGAGCGACTGAGGCTCTGACATAAGCCGACTGCGCTACTTTCTGACCCCCGTGTTTAAGGCCACTCTTTTACACCAAAAACAGCTATTTTAGCCTACCTCTCTTTTCCCTCCGCTCTCTCCTCATCTCACAACTGATACACTCAACTCGCCCCACCGTACTAATAAACCACTCATCTCAATGATTTCATATAACATCTCACTTTACGCTCCACCACCTCACCCAACCAACCCTTTACAGACCTTACACCCACCACCAAAATCTCACTCATGATTCAAAAACCCCATCTCCAAATTCTTACCGAAAACATTTCTCATTATTAATTAATCTCTAAAACACTAGATGTCCCTAGCTCTTCCACTGACACCACAATTAAGCTAGTAAAGAAACTAGGAATCCATCTTCATGTCCTTTAATTCATCCACCTGCTATTCCTCTTCAAACTATCTTCTGTCATCTATCAAGCAAGTCAAATGCGAGCAAGCTATCATAAATTTTATTCTCCTTGATGCCAAGTCAAATGCAATACCAAATACTCAAATCATTAAGCAAGAAACTTTAGTTCCAGCTGAAACCCAGAAGAATTTCCCCTCGCAATGAGAAAACCAAAGAGCAATTCCTTCATTTTTCCCCCATTCCGTCTTGAACCACCCAACTCCACATAAACTCCACATAGACTCCTCTAATTTCCTCTGAACAAAAATTGCATATCCTCTGGCGTTAAATTCTCCATCGCACTCTCATCAGCATTTATCGTACTATGAATCATGTTTGCCTTCTTTTCTTGCAACAAAACCATTCTACTCTCCACACTATCTTCAATACATAATCTAGTGATACTGCATGGTCTAGCTTGTCCAATTCGATGACATCTATCAGCACTTTGCCACTCTGCAGCTGGATTCCACCATGGATCGACAATGAAGACTTTGTTGGCTTCAGTAAGGTTTAGTGCGACACCACCGGCTTTGAGGGAAACGAGGAAACATTCAACATTGACATCGGTCATGAAGTGATTGATGGAAGCTTGTCGTTGAGCGGGCGTCATAGAACCATCAAGCATAACAGTTGTGATACCTGCACGACGAAGACGCCATTCGACGAGTTGAAGCATGGTAGTGAATTGAGAGAAGATAATTGACTTGCTGGATGAGTTTTTAGATCGAAGCTGATAAAGATCATGAACCAAAGCTTCAATCTTTGAGGATGATGTCCAATTTTCCATCTTGATTCGATTGATGATAGAGGATTTCTTGACTTGTACTTCATCTTGTTCAATTTCTGGTTGTTCAAGATCAATGGCCAACGGGATATGACATTGAGGACAATCAGGAGATTCTATCAAGTTAGTGATGAAAAATTGATAGGTTAAGAAATAACTTACCAGAAGATCTCAAGTAGTTCTTGGCACATTCTCGACAGAAATCATGGCGACAAGCAGATTTGATAGCTTCCTCTGCAGTCTCATCACAAATACAACAAACAAGAATATTTTGACCACCTTCACCATTCTTCTTCAAGATCAGATCAGGATGATCAGCAACTTGACGCATCTGCATGATAAGACCAAAGATGTTGGCATAGTTGTTAAGCAAGACACCTTGAGCAACATAGGTTTCGAACTTTCGAGCACCATTATTCATGATACTGCCAGCGAAATCATTTTCTTCTTCACCGAAGAATTGTCTGTCAACATAGATTTCCTTTGCAGGAAGCTCCATTGCAGATGAGTGATCCCGCTTGACACGACGAAGCATAAATCTATCAGTCAAGATTCGAAGCTTTCGGAATGCTTCCTTTCCAGGGCCGTTGTTACCGAACTTTTGTATAGGATTGAGTAGTTCTTGGTTGAAAACGGAGACATGTTGCATACCACTGTGATTGCAACCAGTACAGCGATTTTCACTGTTCATATCCCATTCCAAAGTCGAACAAGGGCATTGTTTACAAAAATAACACGCGAAAGGTCGAATATCGAGGAATCGAACGAGTGAGAAGAATTCACCGATACGATTTTGCAGAGGTGTTCCAGACAAGCACCATTTGTGATTTGCCTTAAGAGCAAAGCATGCTTTAGCAGAACCAGAGGTACGTTGCTGAATATATTAGTATAACGAAACTGGAATAGGGTATTAGGTCTTACCTTAATGCTGTGTGCTTCGTCAAGGATAACCCGATGAAACTTGATCTGATGAATGGGGCTCTTCTCTTTATGAATCCCATCCTTGCGCTTGAAGCCTTTCTCTTGTTTCCGATACATAGACTCCAGGCTGTTGTATGACATAAGAATTACATTGTACTTTTGCAATTGCTGAACGGTGATACCCTTTGTTTTGGTATTGCTACCATGAAAGACAAAGGTTTTCAAAGTACCATCTGTGTAATCGGCAATCTCTTGCTGCCATTGCATGAGCGCAACGGGTGGTATCAAAACAAGTGAAGGCTCCTTGGCAGGAAAATCAGACATAATCAAAGATACAGCTTGAATTGTCTTTCCCATGCCCATCTCATCTCCTAATAAACCTCCACCCCAAGCCGTTTTTTCCATTGCTCTCATCCATCCAACGCCTTGAAGTTGGAAAGGTTTGAGTTCACGATTGATGTTTGTTGGTTGTTCGATTTTGCAGTCTCCAATCTTTGGCAAATCCTCCAATTCTTTCCACATTGTGTGTAATTCAGGATGTTGCTGCTCCAGCCGCTGACGTTCCTTACGGCTACGCCTGGTACCTCTGTCTTCTAAGCTATTGATGATTTGACGAGCCTGGCGCGCATTACGCACACGGGAAGCTGCAGGCTGAATACCAGCAGCAATCGGACCTTCATCGTCAGAAGTATCAGTCCCAATCATAGAATCGTCATCTGTGTCGAATGTGTCTGAATCCGACACAGGAGAAGGAAGATCTGTAAGGGTAGAACTGGCATTGGATTCCATAGTGTCCTCTGTCTTAAGTTTGGGAATGGATGGTTTGGTGTCTTGTTTGATCGTATTCTTACGCGCTGACGATGACTTGAGACTGTTTTGGAAACTTTCAGAATGCTTGTGAATAGCTTTTGAAAGTTTGCTTGACTCTTTTTTGATTGAACTTCGTGAAGCAGAAGATAAATTTATGGGCACATCCGAATCTGAATCAATGACCATGAAATCGTCATCATCATTCGAGTCGTTATATCTCGTACTCTTTCCTCGGTTTGGGGTTCGAAAGCTGACAGCATTGGAAGTACGCGAAATTTCAACTTTGGGCTCAACTTTTGCCTTCTTGGACACATGTGAAACCTTACGATTAACAAATTCATCATCCTCATCGTCCTCACTAAAATCCGCATCAAATGCCAAGTTGATCGGTTGGACGTTGCGTGAAGTTCTTCGTAAGGTAGTTGAAGATTCGGCTACCACTGGTGCATTTGATTTCTTGTATTCTTGTTCTTGAAGCTGGCGAGCAAGTTGAGCATCTGGTGTATTGTCGTCGTCGAAGTCGTCATCCTCAGAGTCGGCGTATCTTCTTTTGTTAGTATTGAGGGAGTACATGCTGTTTTGAAGTGCGCGAGCTCGATCAATTGCGTTCAAGGAGGAAGCACTTTGGACTGGATTTATGGTTTGAGCCCGGCCTCTTCGTGTAGACCCAGTTGCGTTTGGAGGCTGGACAGGAACTTTGGTGGAAGCGGGTGTTGCAACACCACTTGTCTCTGGAGTAGAATAGTCACTTCCATCATTGTAGTCATTACTGGTGGAAACTGTGGATAGAGATTGGCGAGATTCCGCAGATTTTCCTTTTCCTTTCTGTTGTGTCTTGGTTGCACTCAGATATTCGCCAATTAAGGAAGGGGATGGAAGGTCCGACAAAGAGTCGTCATCATCGCTATCCGCAATGACCTTGGAATTTTTTGAATCGATCTTTGGTTGAGGTGCAGGAGAGGAAAGTTCATCCAGCTCAAGATTGGAAATTTGTTGCTTGACGGCTAGTTCAAAAGGTTAACAGAAGGTACAAGGTATATTGAAGGGATCTGGAAATATGAGAGGAGCTTACCAGATAATCGAGAGCTTGTTCGACTACTTCTAGCGCTACTCGTATTTCCTGAGTCTGCGACTTTTCTTGGTCTTCCTCTGCCTTTCCCGCTTGGCGCCATTATAAAATAAATTTCACCAAACGGAGGGACTATAAAAAAGAGACCGAGAGGATGTGAAGAGGATAGAGGGGTCGCTGGATAAGGAACAAACTTCGATGAAAGAAAAAGCCACAATTCGATCCGCAAGATTGATTGAGTAATATGTCCCGATAGATTGCCGTCTGCAGCTCAGAGGGATTATGCAGGCACGACGAAGGATTGGATATAGTGTGGAGGGCGAATGGTGAAGATGGCTTCGAGTTGAGCTTAACCTCAAGATGTTCGCATGGAACTTACCCTTATCGAATCCAAAGATCAATCGATATCATCAAGCCGCCTTATCGTGATAATGCGACCAAGACGTCGATTCCAGCACCTAGAAAGATAAAAGAACGCAAGAAAGAGGACAGTGATTGGAAGTATCAAAGAAAAGATTATGAAGTTATTCACAATCTTTCTTAAAGTGTCAAGTGAACGACAAAGTAACGAGTTATTGGTTATTGGTTATTGGTTATTGGTTGGGTGGTTTGAAAGAGTTTTGAATTATATGGAAGATGAATCAAATTCAGATTCCGACTGTACCAAATTGCCACCTCCTGGATAAAAAATTGACGGAACGTCATTCGTCAGATAAAGATGAAAGACGCGATTTGAACACCAAAGTCCGCGTTATCACGTGAGTAATCAGGCAACAGCGGGTATTTGATGGCATTTGATTGGTGAAAATGTGGATTTTGATTGATTAGATAATCTTGATAAGCATTTTGAAAGTATTTTACTGGGTCTTGCTGGGGTCATGCCAGATCTGATATGTCATCGCCATCACCATCACGGTCTGTGTGTTGATCAAACCACTTAACGCGGCATTTCAGATGAGATGTGAGGCAAAAAGGGAAAAAGGGAAAAAGGGAAAAAGGGAAAAAGGGAAAAAGGGAAAAAGAAAGGAAAGAAGGGAAAGAAAGGAAAGAAATGAAAGAAATGAAACTATGAGATGAAAGGAAAATAATTGAAGTTGTTCACATTTTAATTGATTGAATTCACTCTACACATTCAATACTACTCTTCACTTACCACAACAAAAGACAATTCTCACAGCGAATTCTCCCTGAAAGAAGAAAGTTGCGACACAATTCCCCAAATTTCTTCATATCAAGACACCATCGATTACCTGGTCGGAAAGAAGACCAGCACGTAAAGACTGCCATTGGTATTCTTCGGATCCTCCGGAATTGACGAGACTTCATACCAGAAACAAGGGTAACAACATGTATGATGCCACTTTCATGACAATCTTTAATATTATCTTTGCTAAATCATGATCACGTAGGAATCCTCCTCCACCTCCCCCTCCACCTGGAGGTCCCAATGCTCAACCAGCTCCCAGAAGATCAATTCGTGGACCGTAAGACTTCAACTCAACTTCGAACTTTCTTGCATACTAATAAAATCATAGTCAATCCGCATTGACCGATTTCCTGGCTGTAAGTGATCAAATCATTCCACCCAGTTACGACTCACACTCACTGATCATTTGCGCAGGCGCACAATATCGATGCCAATCAAATTCGTCAAGACGCAAATGCTCGTCGAGCTGCTGCACTCGCCTCACAACAAACCGCTGAAGGAAATGGAGATGACGAAGGAGAGGGAGAAGATGAACCAGTATCTGCACCTGCTACACGTACCCGTTCCCGCCGAAATGAAAGTGAAGCACAAAAGAATAAGAGAAAGAAGGAAGAAGAAGTATGGCTACCATGTGCTCTGGATCGAATCAAGAACTAACAAATTTATAGAAAGCAGTTGCCAAAATCAAGGCCTCCAAAAGATTCCAACGCCAAAGAGCCTTTGGATCAGATGATGATATGACCGATGAAGATGAAGCCGCACTTCGACTATTCAATGAGAGCATGGCACCCTTACCCGATCAAATGGAAAATTGTGTACTTTGCGAAAAGAGATTCACCGTCACAGCATACAGTCGAGCTGGTCCGGATGGAGGTCTTCTTTGCCCACAGTGTACAAAAGAACTCAACAAGGAAGAAGGAAAAGCAAAAAAGAAGAGAAAATCTCAAGCTGGAGCGCAAAGAAGAAAGATTCAAAGTAATCTCCTAGATGGTGTGTATCCAGGCGCCAAAGATTTAATGACCTTGTGTATCGAAACTTTAGCCAAAAATGTCGACATGGCCGATGACTTGGGAGATTTACCGGAACCACTCATGGATAAATTGTCAGCTATACTTTCCAAGAGGCGTCTTTTGCGCTCCAATACTTTGAATTTATTTCTGCAGAATGGTCGTGAAGCCATCACCATCTATGAAGGAGCATACCTGAACTCAGATGACTATATTCGAATATTTCAAGTCGTACCAAGTGTCAAATCATTACGCATTCGATCTGGTATTCAATTCAAAGACAAAGTAATGGAACATCTTTTGGCATCTACTGTCAAACTTGAGCACCTGAGTTTGTCTGGTAGTAATCTCATAAGCGATGAAAATTGGAACCGTTACTTCACGGAGAAAGGTTCACACCTCAAATCTTTCAAGGTTTACTATACAGATGGTCAATTTGGTGATGATCAAATAGATGTTATCACCAAAACATGCCCTCAATTGACCCGTCTTAAAATTACCCATAACCAAAAAGTCACTGATGAGGGTATTGCACATATTTCACGTATCTCTACTCTTCAACATCTCGGTTTGGAAATCCAAAAAAGCAAAGCCTCAGAACCATATGTTCAGATTCTTGATAGTATCGGTCCTCAACTACAAACTCTCTCTCTTGGTCAAGTCCATGAGATCAACGATTCTGTCTTGAAAGCTATTCATGACAATTGTCAAAACCTAAACAAATTACGCATCACAGATAACAGTGTCTTGACAGATGAAGGTTTCGCAAACCTTTTCACAAATTGGCTAAATCCACCTCTTTCCTTCATTGATTTATCTAAAAACCGTCACATCGATGCTTCCGTCCCTCGCGACAACCCTGCCAATATTGGTCTCTGTTCCCTCGGCTTCGAAGCCTTAATGGCACATTCAGGTCTTACTCTCCGCTATCTCGATATCAATTCTTGTCGACATATTTCCCTCTCGAGTTTTGAAAAGGCGTTTTCACTCGAAAAGGAATATCCGGAATTAGAAGAAATGAACATTAGTTTTTGTCAGGAAGTAAATGATTTCGTGGTTGGAAGTATCTTTAAGACTTGTCCGAAACTGAAGAAATTGATCATTTTTGGAGACTTCAAGGTTAGGGATGTGAGGGTTCCGAAGGGAAGAATTCTTATTGGTATGCCTAATGCGATGGGGATGCAGATTGAAGGGACGGCGGATGGAGGTGATGGGATGAGTGCTTGGTGAGGGGAGAGAAGGTAGAATGGACGGATAAGGATTGGACACTCGAGGTTAAAAGGGTGGTTAGCTGTCTGGGGTCTGGGGTCTGATTTGTGATTACTGGGGCTGGAAAAGTGCTGCATAGATAAATGTAATGCGAGATGTGTGACTGGTGACACTTGAGAGCACTTTATGCGTGGATGGATATATACATGGTATTTATGGATAGCGAAGCTATGACTTGTGTAGTCCCTTGGGAAATACATAGCTAGTATGTAGATTAGCATGTTGATTTCATGGCGATGATTCTTTTGAATTTTGAAAATACAAATTTCTTTATATACTGCATGAGTGAGATTGTGTGATGAGATTATATACATTGAGAATCGAAATTATGTTTGAGGTGAGCAAATGAAGGGAAGTCGGGTTTTGGACGTGGATTTCGACCTGAGATTTGGATATAGGGAGTTGTGTGGTGTGGTGTGGTGTGGTGGTTTCTGTTGGGTTTTGGGTTTTGTGGGATTGGGATAGAGGGGAGAGGAGAGGAGAGGAGAAATGAGAGAAGAGAGATGAAGAGGGAGATGGAATGGGGGTGAAGACGGAATAGAGATGAAGAGGGAATAGAGATGGAGATAGAATGGAGGTGAAAATGGATTGGGTTGAGAAATGTAGGGAATGCATTGTATATGAAGAAGGGGTAGGGGAGTGTGATGTTAGGAGGAGGTTGTATGGAGATGAAGAATAGATGGATAGTGATTTTTAAGAGGCTGGGGGGTAGGATAGGATGGAATGGAATGGAATGGATGATTGAGCGTGGATAGATTGGGGATGGATGGAATGAGTCGGCAGGGAATATATATGAGAGTTCAGGAGATGGAAAGGGGAACTTTGGTGAGCGATTAGAAAAACAAAACCTTACTTATACCACTGATACTTCCAGGCTTACACTGTGTGGGAGAAAATCATTTCGCGGGTCAATTGGGGTGTGAGCTTGGAAGAATATGTGACCTTTGGGTATCTTTTTGTTCTATTCCTTCTCCACGACTAATAAGCTGCGCGGTACTTTTTTGTGATTATGCTTTTGACGCATGATATCAATGTTTCCTCCTCGCTCCCTCTCGATTTCTCGGTGCCCGATACACTTATAGACCGTACAACCGACCATTCTGGCGCTTCATCCCCTTTCTTCTCCCCTTTAAATTTTCTCCGTCTGTGACTCCGCTTTTTCGTTCCGTCTAGCAATCCAGGGTAGCTACTTTCATCCAGAACTGACCCAGCCCTTCGAACCCACAGTTCCCAATTCCCAACTCCCACATCCATCTCTGTCTTCGTTTCTATCGTCATCCATCCGCCATCTAAACCAAATGACCCGGCAACAAGAAATTTCCAATTCCTTCCTTGACACGATACTCATGTCCACAATTCGCACAAACCAAACTTCCCTCGTCGATTTCTGTTTCCAAAAGAAGCGTATGAAGTTCCTTCATCATTTTTTCGTCTTCTTGGAGTGTTTCGGGGGTGGGTGGTGTAGGGGGGAGAGCGGGGAATGAGAGCTAGATTACTCCGTTAGCATATTCTCTCTTTCCTGATGTTTTTCATCTCGGAATGATTGCTTGACCTGAGCGCGAAAAAAAGTTGCAAATGGGCAAAAGAGGGGCAATGATCAAAAGAAGAGCGTAGGAAAGGAAAAACATACCTCAGAAGCAATAACACAGAGCGCCTTCCAATCAATCCGCGGCAGAATATTGAGAAGTAAAGCTGTGTTTAAAGGAATATCGTTACTAACAAGCGAACATTCTTTTGAATGGAGAGGAAACGATGCGCTGGTTGATTTGCACGCTTTCACGGCGCAGGTGAGGAAATTGAGAGTTAGGAGTTTCATTTTTTCGGAGGTGCGCGGCGCGCGATGTGGGTGAATTGGTGGGCGGGTTCGTATGCGAGGAATTTATGTGCCGATCGATATTTGGGGTTGAGTGTAGTATTTGAAAATTGGTGGTAAGATTGATGGTGGAGGGATGGAAGCTTGAAGTTGTGTTGTGCTGGTGTGGTGGTGTTGAGCAAGAGGAAATTATTTTTTTGCGTTCGCGGGGGAGATAAGATTAGATTAGATTGACGCTAGAGGGTAGTGGCTTGGCGTGGAGTTTGACTTCACTTCATGAATGTTTTTACAAAACAGCGTTTAATGGAGCCGAGATCTTTTCAATGAAGGCGTTTTTCTTTTTAGTTATGAGCTGATGTGATTTCCTTCAATTGGTTTTCGATATGTTCGATACATGCATATAATGCGTCATTGGTAGATGGCTGTAGTTTGTTGTAGGGGGGGATAGGGTAGTATTATGATAGATTGGGGCTTATTGGACGAATAGGAAGTTAGGATGCAAGAAAAACCTCTGATGGCTGTAGCCATTGGCGTTATGGAAGTTAAAGATACTTTCTGGATCAACAACTGACCTGGATTGAAAAATAGTGAGGCTGCATAGCTGGATCTCTCTCCATTTTCATTCTGCACAGCGTTTTCGGTTAAACGTGACCTCAACCGCAGTTCGAAAATTTCAATTACGCATGTATGCCCGCATCAGGCTTTTGCAAGGTTGATTATGTCGACACATCAAACCATCAAGAGGTGGGAGACCAATCTAATAATGCTACGAGACGAGTTGAAGGCAATCACAAAACTTGTCAACTGAGAAGAATCCCGGCAAATCAAACCCTCGATTGGCTAAACAGGCCTCCAATCATGCCTGACGGGATTTGGCGTCAATGCTGGGGATCATATCCACTAAAGATTGTCGGTTCGCGTAGCCTGAAGTGGATTTCAAGGCTTCTACGGGGGGCTTCAGCTGTAGTCGTCGAGCCCTAGAGATGCCTGCGAATCTTTCAACTTGCATGCATACAGAACTGGGTATCTTTTGCAGAGTAAAGTGACTTTAGTGTGAATTTCTGAGGCATTAACATGATGATAAGCAACCCGAAATGTTGTCTTCAATCGTCTGTCAAGTTTTGCTTCCGTGTTTGATAAATATCACTGACTAGTACTTACAAAGACGGGTTTTGTGCGAGAAAAATATTCTACATCCATCATCTTTTGTGTCGACCTTAGAAAAGAAACTGAGTTGAAGAATCCGTTCTTTGTACTGATACTGCCATGGCCTCTTCAGGCAGCTCGGAGAATGAGGGGCTAGCTGAGATTCTCAAAGAGACTCTGAAGGAGTTACGAAATATCTCCTCAGAGCTGGGTGAACAAAGCAAAGCGATTCAAGCTATGGCCGAAACGCAATTTCAACCCCATCACCTGCCGCTGAACAGTCATTGACAACAGCACGACCAAGAGTAGGCCCGCTATCAGTGCTTCACCAGCAACAGATCAAACTGGGCGTCTTGAAGATACTCATCGTCCACAGGAGAGTGATTTCTGGGGTGCTATCGATGAAAATTTTTTCTCGGAGGAGATCCCTCAAGATTACCTGGAATTTGCAAGTACCCTGATTCACAATGATTACCTGCTTCTTTCATGGCTCTATGTGCAATCCTGATAAGTTACCTGTTAATTCTAGATTAAAAATGAGTTATATTATAATCAGAAGAAACGACCGGTCTTAGAAGATGAGCCACAGGACTCCAGTACGTCGGAGGTTAGCTCTGGGAAAGGTCCCCCATTTTTATCAGCGGATGAAAATAAGGTTGCAGCTTTTTTGGCAGTGAATAATGCTCTGGACATCTCTCTCGCACCGTCATCCGGAAGGCAAAGGAATTCCTCAGAAATAACCAATGCTCCGCAGACTGCAGTTGCTCAGTCATTTAAGAGACCAACTGATTCCTCAACAATGAACAGTGCCCCGGATACCTCTAACATACAATCCTTGAGAGAACCAAGCACTTCCTCAGCTGTGAATGATGCTCCACAAGCATCTGCTTCTCAATCAGTAAGAGAGTCCAGAGTTCCCCCATCAATCACAAGTTCAATAAAATATATGGTTTTTTTCCAGAGATATGCGTAACTGGGATAGGTTCAAAAAGCTGCCCTATGATCATCGACTGAAACTGGGTTTTGATTCTTTCCAAACATTCGTGAGGGCAAAATTTAGACTTTTCGAGACTTCATTCAAGATCAGATATTGGATTCACCAGAGATGTTTCATTGATTATGGTACGATGCTTTATGACTCTAGTTGGTTGAACTTTCAACCATCACAGATGTTAGCGTTTACCCCTGATATCGATCCAGGGAGAATTTGTGCCTGTGAGGGTACGTGTTGCGACTCCTCCCATATTTCCCTAAGTCCCATCGCAGATATTTATGCACGAAAAAAAGAAGCAGAGTTCCAGATCCAAAAAAATGGAAGGGCAAGTGGACATTGGAGGAGAATAATGTTAGTGGATCATAAACTGCAGGGTGAGACTTGTGAAAGCTAATTCATCTCTCAGACTAATCACGGACATGTCGTACTTATACAATTCGATCGAAGATCTAGCTCGTGAGGTAGAAATGCGAGGCTTACCGGGTTTTCATTCTACAGATACTGACATTAAATGGCTTCCTCGGGAGGTACGAATGTCCGAGACGCAATTGCGAGAAGAACTGGCACAACTGAAATGTTCAGAGCGTTTATTAGAAAGGGCGTGGCGCTTCCATGCCCTGTGCAAGCGCTCTCTCAAATCGGATTACGAGAGATCGGGCGCGATCTTTCAAATTGCCTTTTATGAAATGATTTCAAAAGCCAAGAATTTTCGTGGTCTTTGGAAAACAGGGGTATTCCGCAATCATCTTGTTCAAGACCGGCATCCGTACATCGGCGACGTGGTGAGAAATGGTCTATTTCTGAGGCACAGCTGCGTTACGGTTAGTTATTCGCTGGCAATCCTCTTGCTTCTCATGGTATCTAACTTTAATTAGATTGTTGGAATCATTGACTGTCTTCACAAGTGGTCTCCTGAAAATTGGACTATGTCATTACTAACACCTAACACAACAAAATTGCGTACAGATGTATATGGAGACGGGAGACAAGCTGTTGATCGCGAATTCATAGTAGCATTTTCAGGTATCATAGACCGCAGCACAAGAGCAGTAATTCATCGCTGGGACATGCTCGCAGATTATTTCGAAAAATCGCTCAGCGAGAGCAACACTTTACTAGAGCCGGAGTTACACGATCTCCTTCTCGTGGATGATTCGAAATATTCCAAGTCGAAAAGATACTTCTGGGCTTTGAACACTAAAGGAGATTGAATCAGATGTCGCTGCGGTCATCTCGCAGCTTGAAGGACTCATGGACTTTTCGGAAGACTCTCTTCTGAAGAAATACTTCCCTTTACCAGAAGGCAAGATAATTACACGGCGAGAGGAAATCGTGAAAACTGTTTTAGGTGTGCTCAAGGAAGATCTCACCGGCTACAAAGGCGTTTTAATGACCAACGAGAGCTTACCAAAGATCTCCGTGACAGCGTATGTATCCTTATCTCCTTCATTTCTAAACGCCTTCTGGTTCAAACAACAGCCTTGAATAGTCTAACTTCTTGCAGCTGTTCAATGCTAGTGCAGTTATGGAATCAAGAGCGTCGACAAGGTTGGGAGAGAACGTGAGACTACTCACTTTCGTGAGCATATTTTTCCTGCCACTATCTTTTACCATGGTAGGTTTTAGGTTCGAAGAAACTTGACCAAGTACTGACTCAAGGACGAGTCTATCTGGAGCATCAATGACAGCGCCCTAGATCATATCAACATCATGATCGGTGTCGCAGTTGCCTTAGGTATAATAAACTACTTCGTAGTTTTCAACGTCAACAACATCGTCTTCCTTTCAAATAAATTTATCAAAAAAACTAAAAGCCGGTACCATTGAGCGTATGAAGAATAATGATGATGGCATATGGAAACAGAGAGGTGACGGGCCAACAGAGCCTGCTCTTGCAAATGAGCACAATGCTACTCCTTCTAGTTGGCGTATTCCTCAGTATGCATGGCTACTGGCTTGGAATTGGATTAGTGCAGTTGTGGGTCACATATGGAGTCCTATGAGAAAGTTGTTCGAGCGGTTAGCCAAGAAGAAGGTGGAACAAACGGAGCAGGGTGTTTGCTCTGATTTAGGTTAGCCTGTGGGAGTATCAAAGTTGTAGATTTGATTGAGATCTGTTTTGATCCCATATTTATGTGTCAGATGTATCAGCCAGATCAGATGAAACACATTCCAAAATTCCCGATCTCCATACATCTGATAAAATCACCTTTATCACGTGGGTTATTGGAGATAACGTTAGAAACTTTCACGTGACCGTATGCAATCTCCACAGGTTATTGAGGCGGGGGTGGGGTACCACATTCACCGCACCCGAAAATCCCAAGCCCATCGTCTTCAATTCACGCATAGAGACAAAAAAAAACCTTGAAATTCTTCTGAAATTAGAATTTCGAGCATGGCGCCACAAACTACCAACTGGGCAGTCGAGATAGCCAAAGGTCGGATGGCCACAACTAAAGACGAATACGAAGAGATGAACAGCCAGATGTCACGCATGGGCTTGAAGGGTGCTTATAATCCAGCAAATGTCTATCCTGGATCTCGTTTCACTCCGAGCTCGAAGCCCACACCAGAAGAAGTTCGTGAGAAGGCTCGATTATCATCACAGAAGATATTATCGGATTGGAATACATTGCGGACCATTGTTCAATTACATGCCGATACACTGGAGAAGCGTTGAATGAAAAAGTCGAGAAAGAAACAGAGGGAAATGCTCTTGGAAGCTTGGCCCAATATGTCTACTACACATCGTCCTGATTACGAGGCATTTAGACAGGAGTGTACCGGACGCATACTTATGGGACTCTCGAAATTTCAGGAAGCTTACAAATGGCCTTATATCAACCTGCAAGACCTCAGTAGCAAGTCTCTAGTCATTTTCATCACAAGTCGAGGACACAACCCTCCAAGCGCATTTGCTCGCGCGGACCTTAACGCAACACACCTCGGAACTGTTGCGCATTTTATTCCTGAGCCAGCTTTCCTTCCCTTTCATACACTTTTCTTGGATGGTGATAAGGTGGAAACATATGGAAGATTAGTTTCATGGGAGGAGGATGATGCTGCTGCTGATCTGATGTTCACAGAAAGACAGTTCAGCCCTGGTGACGGTTTGAAAGCATTTGAACTCCAAGAAAAAATATATCCTTTCCTCATCAGATGTTGTGAGCTTCTTCTTCACGACTTCACCAAATCTGGTGCTTTGCTTGACCCAAGTATTCCAACAGGTATTGCATCGGACCCTGGCGTTACCCCGGAGCCTCCTACAGCCGCCGTTACCGAGATACTTCCATCTCTGGCCACCATTTCAGCAGAAGCACCGTATCGTTTACCAGCGAACATCGATTTTGAGCGGCTCCGTGAAATTTTTGCAGCAAGACTTTCAGCAGCAGAAGACTATCTCTTTGATTTGAGGGAGGATCCTGGTTATTTCGCTGACACCATTAACGATTGGAGCGAGCATCGGAATGATGCATTGTTAGACACAAATGGCAACCCGCATCCGACTGGACCACACACTCAGGACTTCTGGGGCCGCGTGGTCAGAAACATCATTGGTGACGGATATTCTAGCTACGAAACCTGGTTTCTCCTTCATCGACAAGCTTCTCTATTATGCACATTAATGGAAAAATACAAAGATGAAATTTCGTATAACAAGCAACTTCCCAAGGAATACCTCATTGCCATCTTGAAGCTTAGGGAACTGTAAGAATGTATTTCTTTCCTAATGTACACAATTTCGAAGCTAATTATTTTGAAGTCTTAAAATAAGTGCCGAAGCACCGATCAACTATCTCCAGAATATCCAGTCTTCACCACCTCTCCGACATCACTTTACACGTGCTCCGCAAGCTCCTGGTACCATCAACATGCATATTATGCCAAAAGATGAGAGGAGTCCATTCTTCCACAAACCATGGGGTCTCTTATTGATTTTGTGGGACCGGCAAAAACGAGATTTATTTGGATTGACAAATGTCATCGACGCATTCGAACAACTGATGCAGGACCCAGAAGAAAGCAAGAATATATCTTCATATATTGCCGATAGATTCTCAGATCTAGCCATATTATCTCGAGCTCTTTATGAAGTCGAGAATTATCAGCCTTGGGCTGCGACTTTTGACGACGAGTACAATGTAAGAAACTCCTTCAATTTTCCTGGCCCCTGTCATAGTCCAAACTGCTGTTCAAATTTTTTCGAGAAAGAAGGGATTTTCACACATTAGAGACTCACTTGCAACTTGCCTGATGAGACTATGGATCCCACAGTTGTCCTTTGATTTTCCAAAATTGGGTCGCAAGCTTACTATTGATTTGCAGAACAACCACCAGGGAGAAGTGCTTAGAATCACAATGGCAGATTTTGTTTTCAACAAGGATTATCTCGAGTATATGGACTCTGTTCTGAGAGGTATCGTACCATACTGCATGCCGGGTGATGGCAAATTCAAATATCCTGTCAATAAGAAGCGTACAAAACAAAACACGGAACAGATGATCTTGGCTGAGAGAAACCTCGACTCTTTCTGGGAGAAGTTTGATGCTAACTGGAAAAAACTGACGAGGAAGAACATCGATGCGTGCTTTGGAGGGCATCCGCCAAAAAAGAGAGGAGAGATTCAAAGAACTTCAGCATGGGTTGAGCCCTTATCGATTAAAGCTACACCCCAATCTCAAAAAGATACAAGTACTCAAGAATGGGTACATGATGAGGAAAAGAACAAAGTTAAGACAAAATCGAAGAAAGCAAAATCCAAGACCAGAGGGTCCACACAGCCGCTCACGCAACCTGAAACTCAACCTGAGGCTCAACCTGAGAACACTGAATTAAAGCGCAATGTTGGCCAATCTAGAGTCAAGATCCCTCATCACCTTATGCGAGTGTTCAACACACTATTCTTCCAACCTGGTCAGAACAATACACCAGGCGACGTCCCTTGGGTCGAATTCCTGAAAGCAATGGTAGAAATGGGCTTTGCTGCACAGAAATTGTATGGGAGTGTTTAGCAATTCACACCTGTTTCTAAGGTGGCAGTGGTGAAAACAGGAACTCAAAAAAGTATTCAGTTTCATGAGCCGCATCCAGGCGTCAAGATTCATTTTGTCGTTGCTCGGAGAATGGGAAGAAGGTTGATGAGAAGTTTTGGATGGTGGGGAGGTATGTTTGAGGAGGAATAGTGGAGTGAACAATTAATTTAGTAAGTGGTGCAGTGTGGGAAGGGGAATCCGAATCATATTACACCAGAAGTTCACAAAATATGTCTCTTGGACACCATGTATTCTGCCTCTCTCTTGAGCCTAGAAATTAGTATAGAATTGGTTTGATCGGGGTATAATAAGGGTGCTAGACTTAGAGGGAGAGGGAATTCTGGTGTAGAGCTAAAAGTCATTCATGAAGGTGTTGGTTGTCAATGAAGAATTATAGTTGACTAGATTAGTATCCGGTAGACAACTTTAACTCTACGATAAAGATTTTGATATAAATTAGTTCCGCCTTTCAGTACTCTCCAATGATTGATCATCATGCTCAAAATATTTGAGGATAATCGACACTCAGCTCTCTCATGTGGAGACAGTCTTGGTATCCACCACTATTTCAGATGTTACTACCTAGAGATGAATGTCACTTTCATACTAGGCTCAAGTCCTCCACTCTCATGGACATTGTTCAATAGTGAGACCTTATTTCTAAAGTATGAGAGAGTACTTGACGCGTCCCGTTCTGATTCGGTTACGAAATGACAAAGAATAAGCACATCCTCTATGTTCGCGATCTATTTTAAAGTTTAGACCAACTGAGATAGGGCTATCAAGCACTACGGTCTTGACATTATAAACTTGGCGAGGACTAGCTAGACATGCATATAGTCAAAGTCAATGGATGAATAATGATTATTAAGACCACCCTAAAACTTTGGGTGTCAGAAGATTTGGTGGATGAAATACATTCCAGACTTTTTTCTCATCTAACCCCCAAATTGTATTCACCAACAATACTGGAACACATCGGAATCTCGGAACCACCGATCAATCAATTCATTCTCGGAATTCTGCGATTCTCTACCATAACCCCCTCATTCATACCCCTCACTTGTATTGATATCTCTGCCATGTGTCCCTCTTCGCTCGAAACTCATTGACAGCATGTCTTGTAACACCAGGACTACTATCATAAGTTTCCCAGGTCAAGATCTCGGAATCAACCCGCTTGACCAAGAACTTGCTATCCAACTTGGTCTCCTTATTTTGCTGATCTTCAAATAGGATTTTGCATTCCCTCTTTGGCTTTGCTTTTCCGCCCCCCTTGGTATTGCGGTACCAGTAGTCCTTCACAGCCCTCGCATCAACATTTTCGATAGCGGCCCAGCTGGGTTCTATCTCGGGGCCCCAATGAATAAGACATTGTGGACCATTTTCTTGTTCCTCAATGATGTAGATGGTCGAGAATGAGAATTCGTTATTTTTGGAGAACGTAACCATGTACAGAGGTGTGCCGTCTGCCTTTACATCTTTGCGCATGAATCCCTTGTGACTACGTAAAGCCGATGGAGCCTTCGCTTTGCCCTTGCTGGCAGCTGCAATTTGATTTTTGCTCGAGCTTGCATTAGCGTTTTCATGTTTTCGGCCAGGCGCATTTTTCTCAATCGAACGATCTTTTTCTTCTTGTTCTAATCACGAGGTCAGTATTTGTGAGTTTCCAGGAGCTAAATACAAGGGACGGAGCTTACCATCGTCCTCGAGGATGTCATCTCTTGTCGACATATTAGTAACAGCCTCTTTTGGTACACTTGGCCAAATCAACCACTCAGAGCCTACTTTTTTCTGTCTAGTGAACTTGTCATCTTCGTCTTCATTCTCGTCTCCATCCCACATTTCTAGAGTGCGCAACCAGTCAGACGCTTTGAAGATGGCACACTTCCTCATTTCCTCACATCTGCCATCTAATCTGTACATCACTAAACCATCCTCGCTTGTAATGACTTCGTTTTCCGCAGCCTCGATATCATCAGTCGCTGTGACATAAACACTGGGAGGATTTCTTCTAGGTCCGTTCGCGGCACCATAATGAAGAGGGAGGAAGCTGCTCGCAGTCTTGCGGCTGAGACTCAGGATATCGTAAGGGTGGAAACCTATCTCCCATGGAGTGAGGGAGTCCTGCAATTTAGAAGACTTTCCTCCCAGGACCTGGTCATTGGAGGGATCGTGGATGATGTAGAGAGATTCGGGGACTTTGTTTGGAGGGTGACGGAGGTCGTTCATGACTGTTTGATTGACTCAAATATCTGGAAATTGTGGTTGTATTAATTCGCAGATGAACGGAGAGAATTCTTGATGATTGCCAGGAAGTAGGAATATGTCGATTTATGTAGGGTTGGAGCTGAGCAGGTAACAATGGAAGAATATTCTGGAAACTATAGCATTGTCTAGTAGAAGTCAGGTCTTCGACCGTCAATAAAGAATGTACAGTACGAGAACCCTCGATTCTTGTCTCAAGTCGGGAAAATGAAGAATAACACTCGAATGTACGGGGTAGAAAGCCCAGTTCTCAAGGGTAGAATAGGACAGTAAGTAATCAAGTGAACATTTAGATTTTTATGATAATGGCTTATATGGAAAGAACAAGGTAAATGGTAATAGTCATAATAATGCAGAACAAAAAGATTCGATGCTCATTTTGCATACTCTCGTGACTTCTTCGGTCAAATAAGTTAGACAATGAAATCTTGACTGCGCGAAGAAGGAATTGGATTTATCTAGTGACCACAGTTATTTCATTGATGAAAGTCTTTTTTGTTCACATTCATGGGTAGTTACTCTGAGATACATTGGTGGCATCATTTCTGCACAGGCTGAGGACGATTATTTATGCAGCGGTTCATTTAAGGCTCCTTGGTACATGTATGATTCTTCTTGCAGTCTATTTACAGCCTATTGTATATCTAAAGGAGCCTTAGATTTATCTATGTGATTTACATTGCGACACGCGACAGAATTGAAGCTCAATCTCACCCTGCCGTGACATGTCGCAACTTTCATCATTTCAAAGTTGCTTATTTTGCTCCGTCTGTTTATCCATGGTGATCCCAGACTATACTTTTATGTATCTATATCTTTAATTAGAGTACTTCAAGACAGTGACGCTAGTAAAAGTTGATGAAGAGAGAGTGACCAATCTGACAATCACCAAAATAAAAGCATGTAGCCTAAATCCAAAACTTGTGTTCGTCAATTAGTTGCAAATTAGATATCTATATCAAAATTAGAAGTAATAAAACAGTGGATTTAGACGATTATCTACTCAAAAGCTGTTGGGTGTCTTCGAATAGTGCTTGTACAAAAGAGGTAGAAATCCAGGTAGGCTGTCGCTAAGGATTCGCCAAACCTCAATAGTTGAAAAAGGGAGCCAATCAAAAACCAGAATCTTCAATATGGGAGACCATAGAAACCCAAGTAGTTAAATCTATTGCACAGCCCCATATGTTAATTCAAAGGTACTCTTTACCTTCAATTCTTCAATTAACTTGTTGAACTCCAGCTTCTTACATCGATTTCTTCAACCTTTTGCCGCGTGCTTTATCTATTAAATTACTTGCTTTTATTTAGAGCCTCAAATACAAGATGAATGATCTCGAAGAAGCCCAACTCATACTTCTCCTAACAAAGGAAAACAGAACCATGGCCTGGCCCTCTCTTGAAGGTTGGTTAACCTTTCTTTGACCCCTCAAATACTACGTCGTCCTCTTCCGCAATGTGTTTGATCAGTGAAATTGTCATTGAGACTAATTGAATTGTGATCATAGCAAAGGAGTATTTCGAATACCAGAACAGATTGGAAGATGAGGCACGTAGGCTGGCAAATCAACGCCGTAGAATGGCAAAAATGAGGGCGAGGAGGCAAAGAAGACAAAATTCAAAGAAGGGATAAATCTTCGCTCACAAGGTAAGATTATATAATCTATTCATTTTCTTCAAGCAACAAAGCCATCTAACCTCTATAAAAATAGAAGTACCCGCTCACGATCATCTCCTTTCCCAACCCAATACGACTTCTTAATACCCTTTGACGTCCTTCTCCTCCGCCTATTGATACTGCTGCTTCTAAAGCCAATCAAATCCCCGCTAATTTCCATAGCCAACAACCTTCCTACGAATTCAACAACCAATTACCGTTGCAATGTAAATTTGCGGTTGTCTGAGCGGGGAGTGATGGAAAGGCGAGGAATTAGAGGATTGAGAACCGACTTAAGAGGGAAGATGTGCTACAAAGGAGCTGAATTAAGCTGGTGGGATACATCATACTGTGTGCACAATAATTCTTCATTTCAGAGCCTTTTTTCTCCCTGCGGCTTCATTGTATTTCCTTTGGTCATTGCTCTTTAGCACTGGGGGTTTCTGGAGTGTTTCTGCCGGAAGAGCTGCTTTCAATGTAGATGCAGGACCTCAATCACACTGGTTTAACAATGATTGATTCTGCAATGTGGGTACGCAATGATCGTGAAACAATACTACCGCAAGAGTAACTCTCTACCACCTCACTCCAGTAGCTTCAGATATTTGTGATGTATCACAATACTCTGCTACTATCCTTTTATTCTTGGACTAAAGCATCATAAGTTAATTGTTTGTGAAAGTAAAGTTATAACAGAAACCTGAACTACAAAAACGAAGTCGTCGATCCACAAAAGATTGACATCAAACTTTCAAAAAAACGGTGAGAAAGGCAATTTGGAAAGAGTACTAGTGTCTCAGGAAGCTTGGCTGATCAGCACCAGCACAATAATATTTTCTCGGTAGGTTATTCTTATATAAACACCCACCTTCGAAGGTCTTCACGCCTCTTGGAAAAGAAATGCCTGCCAGCCCACGAAGTCCTTGAAAACTCAGTCTTCAGTCAAATCTTTCGCATACAAGCTATCATCTTTGGTCCCTGAAGCCTTATGTACTGCCAGGGACGCAGATTCTGAGTTGGATGAACATCGCACATAAAGTTTGACCCAGCATTTTCGCAGACAAAGAAATCAGAATCAACACTGAATGATAATACAAGTCTCTAATTGCGTGAGCACACACAAGAGGTCACTATATGCGCTTAATCCGCAGTTCTACCTCTGTCTTAGAAGCACTTGAGGTGCAGTAAAACTGCTCAACACCTTCTTTGATGCTACGATCTCTCGTACTCATCACTAACGTAGGATATGCGGACGACTCAAGATAGCAGACATTGAAAACATGACAATCAACATAAGACGGTCACCAAAGTAGTGTTTCTTTCCTTCCTTGCCGACAGAAAATTTCACTTCTCTCCTCCGTTAACGTATTGCGCTACTGCGAGACCGAATTAAGGTTGGCAATGAGGGCCGAGAGGATTGGCAGTAAATGAGTAACGGGAGAAAATGGAGGAACAAGCTCGAGATGGATTGCCTTGCGAGATTTCCCAGGATGTTCCTGGAAATGCAGTATTATAGTGATAGAAAGCTCTATGGAAGGTCAGGAAGCAAACTACATTACCAAACTGGCAATGGATACAAAGAACTAGCCAAACTCTAGCGAACCCGGAGCTTTGAGAGCTTGAAATACCACGCTAATATCAAATCACACGCTCCACATTTGCCTTGCTACCTTTCTTGGCATTTTGCACATATCTGCAAAGCCAATGTAGAGTGTGAGTGAAATGCAAGACCTTGCCAATTGCAAATCTACCAACTCAAGGTCAATTGGGGAAAGAGAGACTGAAAGCACCAGTAAGGCTGGCAGAATAGCCTTCATCAAAAGATACCCAGTATTAAGAGAGAGCGTAAAACTAGATACGAAGAGGCAAAGGATAACCTTTGCAAAGAGTATAATCGATCTCTGTATATGACTGGGAGCTAGCTGTTCATAAACATAGAAGAAGTGATTATCAAAAGCATTCACTATTCTAGCTGTGTTATAATGAACATCAGAGTAGGGAATTGGTTGTAGTACTGTAAGCAAGATGAAGCAACCCTATCTCTATGGACTAAAGCCTTGATAAGCCGTAGATATTTGGTCATTGGATCTTCAAACATCGCTTTTGACGGGGTTTTTTATCCGCTTGCATTGCCGGCCTAGCTATAATCATCAGACCAACGTTCCCTTGAAACTACTTAGTGCGTATTCTATAGTGTTTAATAGGAGTTTATGAAGACATTGATTAATCTAGTTGCAAGGGTCGGTATTATAAGCCTCCTTCATGATGCTTGGTTTTCGGCTATACATGTAATTAGCTCCTTAGAGTTTATCTAGACTAGAATGACGCGCGGGTATCCATCAACAAATCTTAGGCTTCAATAAAAGCAACCTTTTTATCATTTCCTACGATTTCCGCAGATTTTGGACTCATCTAACGTGTTCCACCCCGACTGGGAGCTAATAAAAAATGATTTCCTGCCCCTAGCCATCATATGAGTTCCCATTGATGAAATGAAAAAGAGATAACAAAGAACGACGATAATCTCAATTCGATTCCCCACCGCTCTTTCTTCCTCTTTTGTACGTCTGAATAGCTTCCTACTAATAATCAAATCACTGAACGGTACATATTGTTTCCTATTCTTCTTAGGTGAACTCTTAGAGAGTTCCATTCTCTTATTTATAATGAAATTAGATAGAGAGCCTTACCAGTCTTCAAACAATTTAATTTATATGTGAATTCTTTGATTCATTGAGAAAATAACGAATGTTACAATGATTTTGTCTTAAATAATACTGGGAATTTGTACTAGATTCTCTCAAATTACCCATCATCTAAATAGTATACGTATGAATAGCTTATGAATCAAAAATACATATGACGGTTTCTTTATAAGTCTTCAAAAGGGAGTAAATTACCTATTATCAGGTTGATATAATACTATAAGCAATATTAGTATCAGACTTTATCTAGTACTGAATAGTATATCATGAATTTTTATCATTTCTACTTGAATTTACGTCAAATACGCGAGATATCTTCGATGTATCGTGAGAACTCGTACTGTTTATTGGGGGTTTCTAATTTAGTATCTAAATCTTAACTTTCAAGTTAGAGATATATATTTGTTCCTCCTAGTTTTATTATTTAAACAGTCTATTTATAAAGAAAGTGTTACTGATATATATTAGAATATAAAGAACTATAGATTCTCGCTTAGATGTTCTTGTCATGTGACTTTACTAATTCCCTTAGTTGAATATAACATTAAGATAATATAATACTCATTAGAATCTGTAAAAACGATAATTGCCTCTTCTTTCTTTCATACGAAGCTTCGAACGAGAAAGTTTTATTCCCTTGAGATGTTGTTATACTTATCGTAATTCAGCATTAAGAAATACAGACTTTCGAAGGCGAATGAAAGGATGATACTAGACCAACAAAAAGATATTATTTGAAAGTAGAACACTTCGACTGAAGGTTTACTTGAGATATCTTTGAGATTCAAGAACTATTACTCAGGCTCTCGGACGTAATATCTACTCTTGCGCTTATAAAGTGTCTCGGAAGTAGATATCAACTTCAAAGGATTTACACGAATAAACAACAAACAATGAGATGAGATCATCTTTTCATACTCATCTAGTTTTAATCACCAAGAGACTCTTGGATTTCAAAGGTTGATATTGTCTGAGATTAAGACCTTGCCTAATGGGTTAATTATTATATATTATTATCTTTACTCTTTCTATTATATTATTCTTTTCTAATCTATTCTTTAGAGCTTTTAAGTATCTATGCTTAAAATAATTAGATAATAGCTTCTAATGGATATTTCTCTACTTAGAATCTCAGAGCTTTGAATTAAATTATAAGATGATATTAAATGATATTAGAAAATTACAAAGAATACAACATTACATTGAATAATATTAATCATATTTCGTATAGTAATAATTTTACATAGAAACTTATTATTGAATATAGTTAGTATAGTAGCTGACTATATAATAGCTTATTTAGTACTCTTATATTATATAGAATCTTCTATCAAGATAAATGAATTCACGAATCTTTCTTTTAGTAGTTTAATTGCTTAAATACTTTTTATATATTGATTTCTCGACTATATATTATCTGATACGACTATTAACATCTACTATTGACTTTTCTATATCGTATTACTATTCTAATCTTTATTATTATGTCACGGAAATCACCGTCTTGTGCAACACCACGTGATTAAGCATAATACTCCTCCAGAGTATATACTCCTATGATCACAAAACGCTCTCTTAGTA
>PQXK01000322.1:0-35210 GCA_004786245.1 Botrytis hyacinthi | reverse complement strand
AATTATATTTCAATTATTTTGAGAATATTAATTAATTATAATTTTTATTTCATATAGTACTCTGAGTTTGAAAAATTGAATTTTGAATTTAATTAATTAATTAATTGGAATAGATCGGTATTATATTATAGAGTATAAATTGTAGTATTTAACTAGATATGAGTAAAAAATTTATAAGTACTTTTCATTAGTATTTGAATTTTTCGTGGTTCTTTATTAGGTTCAAGTTCAATTAGCGTATTGTCATTTCAATCGCTCCCTGTAGATAGAGCCAATAAGATCAGCTAAATATAAGCTAACTTCTTTTGGAGCATCACGAGATTTGGTCCAATCATATCAAGTTTGTGGATCTCATATCGATTGAGGTGCATGGTGGGGTAAAAAAATATTTGGGAGCGGCCGCGGTTATATCAACAAGGAGGAAAAAAACTCTTCAAGTTCATTAAGGTTATCTAGCTAGGTATTTTTGACAGCGAGCGAGCGGCCCATTATTTGTTGCTTCTTGCAAATTTCTGCCTGTTAAAAGAAAATATTTGTACCTGCAATCTAAGGATTCTACGAAGATAACCGAGACCCATTCATTCACACCCAGTCTCCATCAAGCAAAGATCTCATCTCTTTCCCCTCAACATATTTCGTACTCGTTTTTTGAAGCCCCTCACTTCTCCTCCGCGATACATCCTTCCTCCAAAATCAAATCGATTCTCTTCCAAACTCATAGCAAAGATGTCAGAAATCACCCACCCTACTATCAAGGGTATGTCTGAGTAACTTTCATTCTATCCTTCTGTTTTGCCCTTGTGTCATTGCGTTCAGTGAAGGACATGGTCGCAATATTATCTCAAGTGAGACACATCCATGAGGGAAGGCATGCCATATTACCCGACATTCAAATGGGCACTGTTTAACCAATGCTTCGCTTCTTTGGCTTGCATTTGATGTCGCTCCAAATACAACATCTGCGAAAGACATGCTACATTCGGAAACATGCAAGAACGTACCCGAAGCTAATAAGACAATCGCAGATGGCTGGTTCCGCGAAATCTCCGAGATGTGGCCCGGACAGGCAATGACTCTCAAGGTCAAGAACGTCCTTCACCACGAGAAGAGCAAATATCAAGATGTTTTAATCTTCGAATCCACCGATTATGGCACCGTCTTGGTCCTCGACAACGTTATCCAATGCACTGAGCGTGATGAGTTCTCATACCAGGAGATGATCACTCACCTGGCTATGAACTCCCACCCAAACCCAAAGAAGGTCTTGGTCATTGGTGGAGGAGATGGAGGAGTCTTGCGTGAGGTTGTCAAGCACGACTGTGTGGAGGAAGCCATTCTCTGCGACATCGATGAGGTGAGTTGCTGAAACCGAAAGTTGTGGCTCTTTTTCTTGTTGACATTGTGAAAACAGGCTGTCATCCGTCTTTCCAAGAAATATCTCCCTGGAATGGCTATCAGCTATCAACATCCTAAGGTCAAGACTCACATCGGTGATGGATTCAAGTTTTTGGATGATTACAAGAACGAATTCGATGTCATCATCACCGATTCCTCTGACCCAGAGGGACCTGCTGAAAGCTTGTTCCAAAAGCCATACTTTGAGTTGCTATTTGGTGCTCTTAAGGAGGGTGGCGTTATTACCACACAAGGTTGTATGTTTCCTTTCTCTGTGCTTACACTTCTAGTGCTGTGTGTAGTAGCGATGGGCAAATGACATACGCTTTTTTACTTTCCGTTCTATATTTCAACCCCCCATCTCAATTTTTTTCAAAGGTCTTGAACGCTAATGTATCCTCTCTATAGCCGAGAACCAATGGCTCCACCTCCCATTGATTACCAAGCTCAAGAAGGACTGCAAAGAAGTTTTCCCTAACGTCGAGTACGCTTATACCACCATTCCTACCTACCCATCCGGCCAAATTGGATTCATGGTCTGCTGCAAGGACGCCAACCGCGATCTCAGCAAGCCACTCCGCAAATGGTCCCCAGAAGAGGAAGAGAAGTTGTGCCGTTACTACAACGCTGCTATCCACGAGGCCAGTTTTGTTTTGCCAACTTTCGCCCGTGCTGCCTTGAAGTAAGGTGTTGATCAGGCTTGACTCTCTTCGCGTTGAGAAGACAGAACTTTAGGCATAAATCACGAATATGTGTGGATGTAGTTTTCTCGGAGCTAGCTAGTGATCTGCGGATCTCATACCTCTAGCTAGGAAATATCATACCCAAAATGAACAAATGACAACACAAGCATGACCATATTTTCTCCCTTGATTGAGGTAGCATGAATGTATGAGAACCGCGTTATTTGATTTTATTCGACCAGTGGCCAATAACGAAGAGAAATATATTATGAATTGTAATATCCGACTGATCTTCATCTGTAAATTACGAATACCTTGTCTCCACGTGTGTTCCCCTGGATTAAAGGAACGGGCAGGGCTGGAAATGGTAGCCACTAGATAGGTAGTTAGATGTTGCTAAGTGCACGTCCCATACGGAAACTCTATAGCCGATATTTGCCATCCCACTTCGAGCTCCAATGAAATCTTGAATTCGGCGGGGAATCAATACGAAATACATATCACGGTATCATGATCCGAACTGCTCTAAGATACCTACCTAAGCTCACCTCAGTACAAACAATTTCCTTTCCAAGGCAAGCTACACGCAACATGTCTCAATTACTTAAGAAACCCGTCAAAATCGCCTTGATACAACTGGCTAGTGGTTCGTCCTTCCATGCCTAGTCGTTAACGAACTTCATTGTGATACACCACAGGAGACTAATCAACTCACAACAGGCTCTGACAAATCTCAGAATCTTGCACATGCCCGCGAGAAGGTTCTTGAAGCTGCATCAGCCGGTGCAAAAATTATTGTACTCCCTGAGTGTTTTAACTCTCCCTACGGTACTCAATATTTCCCCAAATATGCGGATATTCTCCTACCTTCTCCCCCCACTTCTGAACAATCGCCCTCATTCCACGCCCTCAGTGCGATGGCCGCGGAGACAAAAACGTATCTCGTAGGCGGTAGTATTCCAGAATACTCTCCCACCACCAAAAACCATTACAATACCTCGTTAACATTCTCCCCATCTGGTGAATTGTTGGCTACCCATCGAAAGGTTCATCTCTTTGATATCGATATTCCCGGGAAGATCACATTCAGAGAATCGGAGGTTCTTTCTCCAGGTAATCATGTTACTATGGTTGATCTGCCAGAATACGGTAAGATAGCAGTGGCCATTTGCTATGATGTTCGATTTCCAGAGTTAGCTATGATTGCTGCGCGAAAGGGGTGTTTTGCCTTGATATACCCTGGCGCGTTCAATACTACAACAGGACCTCTACATTGGAGATTGCAAGGGCAGGCAAGAGCTATGGACAATCAGATATACGTGGCTTTGTGCAGCCCTGCTAGAGATGAAAGTGCCAGTTACCATGCTTGGGGACACAGTTTGGTTGTTGATCCAATGGCACAGGTGCTTGTTGAAGCCGCCGAGAAAGAGGAAATCGTTTATGCTGAATTGAATGGAGAAAGAATTGAAGAGACCAGAAAGGGAATCCCGATACAGACACAGAGAAGGTTTGATATATATAAAGATGTCAGCGAAGACTTCAAGAATGGAGATGAAGAGTAATAGGCCACAAATATCAATATATCATCATGTTCACGGAATACATCGTCTGCGCCTACCGGTCCTTCCAATCACAATTATAGCTTATAGTTCATTGCAAGAAATAAGTATAAATGACTGTTGGCTACGTTCATCACATGCAACGATTTTAGAAGGGCCTGAAAATCACAAATCACAAACATCATAAGCTAGCGAGTTGAGATAGGATTTCATATGAAAGCAATCGCACATTGAAATTCAAAGTGTTCCCAGTTCAATGCCACAGGTGCTAATGACGAGTGAGTAAAGAGTATTGCCATACTCAAATGGAAGGTACAAGTTGCGATTAGTTTATGGATGCTCGCGGAATCCTGTTTATGGCAATTCCCCAATTGCTCCTTCCTGTCAGATTTTATCTCTGATTGACCTTCAATTCAACTTGTACAGCTTCACACTCATTAATATACAACAGAATTAAGTCATTACACTCATTTGATTACATTCATTTTATCACAAACATCCTATAATATTCATTACCTCATGTACCTTTAAAATATCACATTTTCAACGACCGATGGACTCCCCGTCCGTTGGGTCGGCTGAAGTACCTGTCATTGGCTGCAGAAAAGCATCTTCTGCACAGAGTACTATTTTTGAGTACCCTACGAATTGTCGTGTTGAGGAAGATATCCTCTCTCGCATTCGTGCACTTGTTTTATCTCGTAATACAAGCCGTCCTCCTCGAACCCCTCATCCATCTGACGAGCGCAACCCCCCACGCCACGAAAACAGAGCTTTCGGAAGCTTCGACGACTATATCAGCCCCCAAAAGCCTGCAAGAGGTGTACACTCTGATTCTGGATACTTGGGCGTAGAGCCACATGCCTGTAACTTTCGGGGCTCTGACGGTAGCATGGATATCGACGTTCCACCTCTTCAAATATCTCGGCAAAACTCCAACCCTAGTGTGTCTCCGAAACGCACAGCTAGGTTAAGAGGCTCGAGCTCTGCAAACGATCTTCGAATAGACGGTGGTGCTAGTGACATTGATCCTTCCACTGACTCAAAGCTGCTCAAGTCAGCATCTACGCCCAAGAAGAAGTATTTCACACTTCCTAGATTGGTAGTACGAGATATCAAAGAGCCTGATTACCCCAGCGGTACCAAAGTCGCAGTTGGATCTTGTATGCCACCGTTAAAGAATATATACCACAAAGTTCCTACCGAAGATAAATCTGATCAGGACGTCAATTCGACCTGTCCTCATTGTGAGCAGCCAACTGACGGAGAATGTCCGGAACTTGCAGTAGCCGATGCAAAGTTATCCAGATTCTCCACGCTTCCCCAGTCTCCCCCAGAAGAAGTAAAGGGCCAACCAGAAATCGTCTGTTCCCCAACATGTCCTCCAAATTGCCAAGAGCACTACATTTATCACCCATTGCCCAATATTATGCCTCCAGGGGATCAGCTCAATATTGACATAAGGCTGGCTGAAGAGGAAATTGCTGACCTTGACTTTGCACTCAATGATATCAAAGCTCATGAGGCTTTAGGGCAATCCTTGGGCTACAAAACCAAATCACGCGAATCTCGTGTCCAAGATAATATGAAATCAGAGTCCTCTTTCAGAACAGCAACCATAACGAATCCAAGAGATACTGAAGGATCTCCACCTCCAACCCGAGGAAGCAGTGTTAGCTCGGTTGACACATTTCCCCATGTTTTGACCAGTGAGATGGCTGTTGATGAACTAGTTCCCCGACCGCTTTCTTCAGCGGTCGTCACCAATTTCAGCTTGCCAGGGCCCAAAGCCAAAGCTACTATTTCTGTATCTAGGGATGAGACGAGACAAGCTGTACCTCCTAAACTAGGTCGATCTCCCTCCGTTGAATCTATTCGAGTTAAACCAAAAACGCCTTCATTACTTTCTGGAGCATCTAGAACCTCTCTCCGCCACTCCTTGCTCAAAACATCTCGAGCCACAGGTACGCCAGTAGATACTGGGCTGCCAGTCTCACCAGTCTTAACGCCTGTAACATTAGCATCCAATAGCGCGACAGAAAAGGTTACTTCGCCACAGCAGATCGCCACGCCGAGCTTGGGCACAAAAATACCGCTGGAGCCAATACTAGCAGATCTTGCTGCGGCAGCTAGTCTCTCTTCAATGAACCGCAAAAATGAGAAAGATAGCCTTGCGAACCCCTCTGAGATGTCATCGCATAACAAATTTGTTATAGAAGAGATATCGCCTTCATGTATCAAGCTAGGCTATATTGACAAGTCAAGCCCATCAGTCCCATTATTGACTGCTGTTGTAACCGTTCCCAAGAAACCAGAGCCAACGGAGAACCTCGGAGATACTTCTAGTGGCAAACCTAGTATTCCTGAACGCAATGAAGCTCGTGAGAAGGTGGTTACAGATCAGAAGTCCGTTGAAGAAATACAGCGAAGAGATGCCTCTGAAGCCTTTCCATCTATCGATCCCCTAAATGCATCCTACTGGGGCTTTGTCCCTGCAGTCAGAGACGCTGTTCAAGATGCAGTCAAGGTAGCTGTTCGTAATGCTATACAAGACATTGTCTTACCGCCTGGGATTGAAAAGGCCGAGGCTTCTGATGCTTACAGAATGCTTGTTGCTGATTCCCTAGCTGAAGCGGCCAAAACTGCCGATGAATACCTTCGACGAGATTCTTTATGGACCCAGGCACCGGAGTCCGCGCTTGAGTCAGCCCCCGAATCCTACTTTGATGACAAGTCGGCTCAGATATCAAGAATCGATTTCTCTCCAACCAAGGAAGAAGTGCCCAAATCTCAAGGCTTTGCAGCAAATTCCGGCGAAATGGAAGAAATACCCCTTGGCTCGACCAGCGGAAACAGGAGACATGAATCCTCAAAAGCCACCACCACTATTTATGATGCTATCCCTCCACGGGATTCTTCAAAGAATCGTGCTCAGGCATCCAAGAATGGGACCGCGCATGCATCCCCCACATCTTCGCAAAAAGATGCTTCAAGACGACGTGGCTCAAAGGGAGCCTTGATGTCAGTTGCAGATTCTACCACCAACACTACTTCGGATGACCGGACAGTGAATAGCAAAAATACCGTTCATTGGCTCAAAGAGCTACTGAGCAGTAACGATGCATACGCACCTAGACTGACCGCCCTACCACCCCGGTCTCGACGTGCCGAAGCTCTAAGCGGGTCTAGTGGTCGCCAAAGGTCATTCACGGCACCAACAGAGCCTGTAGAGGAAATTTTTCTTGGCGCTACACCAAGCCCCCTCGAGACGAAGCCGAAGATTACTTTTGCTGATCCGAAAGACAAGGGGGCAGCTGTTGCAGCAACTTTTACAAGGACTATCAACGATCTTGAAAAACTTCTCAACGAAGCACTATCGATTGCGAAACAAGCTGCAGAGAGGAATGACGACAACAGTGTCCCAAACATTCTCAATAACGCAGCTGCAATCTTAAAAGGTGGTCGCCAATTCATGGATAGTGGAAAACCTTCTGTCTCCCACAGAGTTCGTAGAAAACCTAGAGCAGATGTAATGTCAAGCGTTGAAAGTTTGCCAAGTGCTCACGAGAGTGCTCGCAGTTATTCTGGAACAAGCACCGAAGGCAATACCGACGATGATGAGTTTACCGATTATGAAATCATAGACCAGGCACCAACCACGGATATTATCATTGAGGCGCCCGTGGAAAAGCAAGAATACCTGAAGATAATCGATCCTAGCCTTGATATACCCGACCAAGCTTTTAGAAGACGCGAGCGAAGTGCAACTTGGGATAGTTCTAGAGCTTTACAAGCTTTGGATATTCCGGTGGATGCAAAGAAACAGAGAATACTAACACAGCCCCACATTATACCAAGACAAAGTACTGCGGGGGTTTCGCCATCATCTGAGTCCAATAGGGTCAATTCCAATTCAGTCCATGGCAATCTTGAGGTATGTCAATGGCATATATCACTCTATACTACAGAATGCTTCATACAAGATGTCTATTCAAAGTATACTAATAGAAACAGAAACCATCAAGGACAACCACATCGGGTGGCTTTGGCTGGCAAGACATATCTGAGCATCCTACGATCTACCAATCTCCCAGTCTTTTGCGTTCCCAGAGTGGCGAAGAGGTGCGTCCCGGAAAGCAACTCTATGAAGAGGACACAACGACACTCGCAAAACTGCCAGTCACAACAGTGCGTGGTAAATGTTCGGTCTCGAATAGTCTTGATGGCTCACACCCCTCTGAAACGGTTGATTTTCAGACCGGATTCCATCATGAATACATTATGCAGCATGTCGAAGGAAGAGGCGGATTAGCCCAAAGTCAGCCACGGAGTCGGCTGAGAAGTCGAGCTCAGACACAATACTGGCAGGTTGCACAAGGTGGCGAGGTTGGAGAAGCGGGAGCAGGGGCCGGGGGTGAAGAAGATAGAGACAAAGTAGTGGAACTACGAGATCAGCGCCCAGCCATGAACCGAGATGGCTCAAATCGGTCAGCAAACATAAACATGAATATGAGCCATCATTTTTTCAATCTCCAAGGTAAAAGGCATGTCAGTCTCAAAGAGCATAAAGGATTCAGTCTAGCAAGAACCCATAAGCGCAGACCTATTGCCAGAGATTGGTCTCCTTCCCGCAAGAGATTCACGGCTGTTATAACGTGTCTCAGTACGTTCCTCATCGGTCTTGTAATTGGGATTTATGCTGGTGAGGTCCCTTCCATCCAATATTCAATTGTGGACCTGCACCATTTCACGGTTCTTGGAAACGTCTTCTTTTTCATAGGTCTTGCTATTCCGACGACTTTCTTTTGGCCGCTTCCACTCTTGCACGGCCGAAAGCCATATATTCTTGGTTCAATGTCACTTGCTATGCCGCTACTTTTTCCTCAAGCTCTGGCTGTTGGTGCAACTCGAAATCCACAACTGGCCGGTTGGAGAATTGGCTTGCTTCTGTCTCGATCCTTCATGGGATTTGCACTTGGGTTTGCTAACATGAACTTTCTGTCCACTTTGATGGATCTCTTTGGCGCGTCACTTCAAAGTGCTAATCCTCATCAAGAATACGTTGATGAAGGTGATGTCAGACGTCATGGCGGGGGCATGGGTCTGTGGTTGGGAATATGGACCTGGTGTTATTTTGGGTCTATTGGAGTTGGATTCTTGCTCGGTGCTGTCATTATCAACTTCTTGACGCCTGCTTGGGGCTTTTACATCAGTATTGCTATTCTTGCTCTAGTGTTGGTTTTGAATGTTGTTGCTCCCGAAGTTCGACGTTCCGCTTTTAGACGATCCGTTGCCGAAGTAAGGAAAGACGATCAGGTTTCTAGAAGATTAGCAAAGGGTGAGGTCAAAATGCATAGAGTTCATACCGGACCCAAGTGGTGGGGCGAGGAATTTCATCATGGTGTGTTGTTGTCGAAGAGTATGATGCGCCAGCCGGGATTTTTGGTTCTAGCATTCTACCAGGCGTGGATTTATGGTCAGATCATCTTGATCATGATTGTAAGCAACGGTAAGAATCTCCAAAATGAAGACTTTTGCTAACAAGGGCTAGCTTCTCGGTTCACTGACTTCGAAATACTACAAATTCAAATCTCCATATGTTGGGGCAAGCGTGGCATCAATTCCGCTCGGTGCACTCCTCTCTGTTCCATTCCAAAAAGCAGGAATCTTCAGTCGAGAACGTAAAGAGGGGATGGAAAGTGACGATGATACTTTGAAGAAAAAGAAAGTCTCATTATCATCTCATTTCGTTCGGCGCACAATTTTTGTTATACTTCTTCCATTCATGGGCCTAGCTTATACACTTTCATCTACTGGACCACCCGTTCCATTTATGTTGCCTATCATTTGGGCTGCTGCAATTGGTTTTCTCTCGAACCTTGCAGTCGCTGAATGTAATGGTATCATTATGGAAACTTTTGATACTTCGGATCTTCAGCCTGGTATGACGGGACGCCCAAGAAGCGGGAGTAAATCCGGAAAAGTAACCAATTACTCTTGTTTTCCACGTGTGTGTGCTGCCTTTGGAATTACGCAAGGAATGGGATTCTGTATCGCAGCGATGGCAAGTGGTATTGGAGGAGTTGCACAAAGACATCTGGGTCAACAGGCCGCTACAGGCGTCATGTGTGGTGTCTTACTGATTCTTTCCATTCTTCTCATCTGTGTTCTCGCACGGTTTCAAGATGTACAAATTATCCCGGAATCGAAGACTGGCGAGATGGAACGTTATCAGGCAATGAAGAGGGAACAATATATTCAAGGAAGCACGGGAAATGGTGCGGATGAAGAATGGAGACCCATTATCATTGGGAACCCAACACACATCATGCGCAGAATGAGCGTATTGGAAATGGGTAGTATGACGAGGTGGACCGAGATTCGAAATAAAAATCGATTGGTGGATGAAAAGAGTTTGGAGGCCAGACATGCGAATTTGAATACATTAGTTCAGGTAGAAAAGAAGTTGAAGGAGAAGAGGAAACATGTCGTTGAGACAGTGAGGAGGAGCTTGAGTGGGAGCAGAGATGGTGGGGATGATGTTAGAGAGTATAGTTATGAGGAGAAGATTACGACTCGTAATTTGGCACCGGTTGGAGGGGCAGGGGGGTATGGTGATGAGAGAATGGATTTTAGAGATGATAGAATGGGAAAGGTTATGGGGAATAGTGGGAGAGAGAGTCGAGGTGGGGATGTGAGAGAAAGGGTGGTGCAGGAGAAAGAGGTTACGACAACGCAGAGGAGTATGCCGATCCCACAGGGTGAATTGAGCGGGTTAACAGAAATTGATTTGGGGGTACCAGAAGCAGGAAATGCTGAAGTGGAGGAACAAGGAGAGAGAAATGGGGGTGCTAGGAGTAGAGGGGGGAGAAGTAGAGGAGAGACAAGAGATAGTGCGAGGGATGGAGATAGAGATAGGGATAGAGAGGGTTACGATACGAGATTGAGGAGAGGTACGGTGGTCCGTAGTAGAGACGATATCATTGGGGAGTTTATGAAGTGAGGATGGTGGTTGAAATAGGATTAAGATCGGAGTTGGTAAGATCGCAGGGTTAGAATACAGAGTGAGGAATGGTAGGGGGAAGTTGGGAGTAGTTAGATTGATTAGGCGAATTGAAATTAAATATTCTTAAGGAGCTGAGATTGGATGAAGTGGATTGCGCGAATGACAGAAGTGAGAATTGAGATGAACTAATGAAGTAATCTTGTGGCTCAGCGAGATGATTTGTGCATGATGGGGTGGAGAGTGTCGGCATCTTATTAGTCGGGCAGGTTGGGATGGGATGAAAAAGAAGTGGAGTGAATTGGGATGATGTAAATCGCTTATGGATATTGTTTCAAGTGGTAACTGACATGAAATCTGGTAAGCCGCTGCGAGTCGTAGAGGAAGGTTTTTATATGTATCCCTTGGGAAAAGCTACATAGGAAACAAATAACTATCGTTCTAGGATTAGAATGTAGTTTCTTAGATTACTTGGGTGTATCCACATCAAACGAGCAGGAGGAAAATTGGAGTGCTTTTTGTATTTGTCAAGTAAATTCTTACTTTTGTTTAGTTAATTATCTATCTCTCTATCTATTTATCTATAGTAGTTATCTGTCTATCTACCCATATGGAAATATACAGTATTATGTATATGTATATTGCCTCCAATACCGTGAATAACTCCTCGCTATGCAAATGCTTCAAAAATATCATACTGGTATCATCCATACTCATACGTGGTGCATCATACGACTGCAAAGACATGAGTTCATCTCAAGACCATGAATACATACATATATGTATATGTATGATCATGGCGAATAAATCATGTCGTTTCCTCCTTTTTATATCCATCCATCCAAGCTTCCATGCACGTCGTTCCCAGCTTACATTTTCGTAAGTGTGCGCAACCGCATCGTTTCAACGTTCCTCCTTACACAAACTCGTCCCAAAGCCCCTCAAGCACTCGGACTAAATTTACTCATCTTCCTCACTCTCGCTCCGTAGATAAAAAATAGTACAGGCGCAGGCATCATCACCACGCATGCAAAACCCAACACGCTCGTTGCCCACGCAACTCCCAATCCATTAAACATGTACTGCGCGAAGAGCGGGAAGCCACCGCCGGCAAAACTTCGCAGGAAAGTATTCGCAGCAATCGCCGAATTGGCGTGCCACATGTAGACATCGATGATGTAGTTTAAGCCCTGCAAGAAAATCATCAAGATACCCCATCCGATGAAGATACCCGAAATGACCTGGGGAACCCAGGTGATGTTGGGGTTGGAGGTCCAGGCAAACCAGAAGAGACCGATGGGGAGGATGAAGGAACCGAGGATCATGGGGGGGAGACGTTCTTCGGGGATCACTTTGCCATGTTTTTCGAGCTTGCGCGCGAAGCGCGTCTTGGTGACCCAGGAAATGGTTCCGGCGCCGAGGAGGACCCCGATGAGGATGCCGATGAAGGGGAGGGCGCTGAGGCCGGGGGCCCAGCCACGCGATTGTTGGAAGGAGATGGGGTAGGCTTCGAAGAAGAGGTAGAGGATGCCGTAGATAAGGGCCATGTAGAGGGTGATGAGGAGGAGGATCGGTTCTTGGAAGAGCATGATGAATGGGCGGAGGAGATAGGTTTGTAAGATTGTATGGGGGGTAAGTTTGAGCTGGAATTGAGGTTAGTTATTTGATCAGTTTCAGGGTGTAGTGGTATTTTGAGGGAAGAGGGAAGAGGTTCAGTGAAAAGGGTGGAAAGAGAGAGTAATTTACTCACTTCATCAGCTTTGCTATGAATTGCCCAGTTCTTTGTTTCGAATCTCAGTCTTGCGGCCCGCTGTTGGAGAATCTTTGGATGAGAAGACTCAGGCACAAAGATCAGACCAAGCATTCCAAAACCCGCAGCAAGAATCATCGTGACCCAAGCCGTCCATCTCCAACCCAAATACGACTGTGTGATGAAGTTACCCCCAATTGGTCCCGCAATTGGACCGATGAAAGTTGCCGCTGCGAAGACGCAAACCGCGACACCTCGATCGACCGGGCCGAAGAAGTCCGCCAACGCTCCTCCGACAATCGCTAATGGGGCGGAAGCAAAAACTCCGCCGAAGAATCGACAAACCATGATAGTTTGGAGGTTCTGGGCTACAGCGACGGGGATTTGGAAAATGGCGAAACAGGCGTAGCCGAAGAAGAGAGGAGCTTTTCTGCCAAAGAGTTCGGATCCCGGCCCCCATATCTAAGTTGTGTTAGTTCCATCATCTCAACCCGACCATTTCATATTGATGACACAGAAGTCAGAGGAAGTAAGGAACATACCAATGGACCAACACCAAAACCCAGCACAAACAACGACGTCCCTAAAACAGCGACTTCTTCTGACACCCCATATAACTCCGCAACTACAATCGTGGCCGTACTAAAAACACTTGACGCGAAAGTAACGACAAAAGTCATTAAGCCCAAGATGACAGTTATGAACCATTTCTTTTTCGTATCCCAGTTCATCGGGTTATCAGGGTCATCCGGCCCATCCCAAGTTATCAGATTCGGATCATGTTCTTCCTTCTCTCTTTCCAATCTCAACGCATCCTCCTTTTCTTTCTCGCCCTGTGCTTCCACATCTACATCATCCTTTGCCAACGTCGTCGTTTGACTGCTTCCTAGCACTTCTCCATCGATGCCCTGTCCAGGAAAGGGCTCCGTATCAATACTATCGCTGTCGTTCCACTTCCCCTCATTCACATCCCCATGCTCCTTTGACGTTCTACCGGTATCCATTCTTGAATTCGGGATAAATATGTCCGCCTCGGTGTCCGGATTCGTGCCGATCGTCTTCTTCAAACGATCCCGATCAATATCCGTTCCTAAATTTGATCTAGATATATCTTCAAACCCTGTACTAGACTCAATCCTCGTGCTGCGATGCTCCTCCATTTCAAAAAGGGGATCTCTCGCGCCCGGGAGCAAGCAGATCTATTTATTGTTTATAGGAGTCTTGAAGAAAGCGGGTTTGCGGGTCTTGGATGAGGTCTACAAGGGATGTGCATAGAAATATGGATTACTCGTATGTCCTGCAACTTCTAAGATTCTTATCACAGAAGATCGGAGTGTGGATACAATGTAAAGAAAGCCCTGTAAACTTTAGTTCTCGAAGGATTTAAGGGTCGTTCGGTCGTATGTTTGAGCAACTGTGTGAATGGAAGTTATATGTAGAGGACTGTGAGAGATCAAACTTGGGGGATATGTACGATGAAATTATAAGATTATATATACAATGCCTAAAAACCTTTAAAGCACTACGCAAATTTTAACCATAGATTGCTTGTTCTATCCCCACAGTGATGATGAGAAAGTCCTCGAAAAGTAATCATATATTAGTAAACACGGGACAATTCGCGGGCCCGAACTTGCTTATTTGCTTGGAAATCATTGTCTGAAGGGCGCGTCCATGGAGATATCGCACATAACACTCGGGGATATATGAAGTAGACATAATATAAGAGCCGATTGATAAACGGAATTTGCAGACCCAGTATTCCTAACAGCGGGTATGCAAGGCGGTAAGGAAACCCGGCTTGGGAATCAACAACGGAAGGTTGGAAGCCACGAATGTGGTGGGAGCCGCAAATTCTTAGTATCCATAAGGATGATATTTTGAGGATTGTCATGGCTATGCCCTGTCAAGGGTGGGGAGGTGGAGCTCTTTCACTAGGGATCTCTTCATCGTTGAGATGTCATTACCCGTGCACGCCTTTAACAAAACAGACACTAGACAGGCAGCGGAACGATCGGCTGATGGATAACGGTTATAACGGTTGAGAACTTGAGATGAACGCACAACTCTGGTGCAATCTCTATGCACAGATTTTATGGGACCTGAGTACTATCAACACTTGTTGGGCACACACTATAACGCCATTTCCTTATCAACCAAAGTGATAATTGATAATCATTCTTGTAGTGTCTTGGAAATTTTTGAATGTTCGCAACAATTTCCGATACCATTACTGTCAATATCAACTTGTAGTATGGCATGAGAGAATAGTTGTATTCGGGGAATAACCCCTTTTTACCCTGCCATGCAAGTCGGGGACTTAAGCGCAGCTCTAGCGCCCCATGTACAAAGGAAATGATTTTAGAAATACAGCAAGCTTTTCTTCTTCAACCAATGTAATGTGTATGGTTGGTATCCATAGGAATCACGGTGTGAAATAAAAAGATTTTTTTTTTTCAATTGTCGCAAATTGTTGCGAGTTGATCGCGGAAAGGTTAGGCTTGCTTCGCTTTGTCTCGGACGAAAAATGAGGGATGCCTACCTCTAGGTAACAGGAATTCGGCACTTTTTGTCGGGAGATTGGCGGATCTCAACTCGGTAGATATTAGTAATTTGTGCCATATGCAGTAAGATTTACAATTTCCCAATTGAAGAATTTCGATGTTGGAAGTTGGAACAGAAATGCGAACACGAGGATAGTCTGACCTGTCAATCGATATGGCAATTGAAGCAGGTTCCATCGTTCGAGTAGAGGCAAAAATCCGAGCCCATAAAATGTAGTCATATTGAAATGGCATAGAGAAGGTAATCAACCAATATGGAAGTAAAGAATTAACTCCCGCGAGGGCTATGCGCACCACAGCACGGTTTTTATCGTACGTGCACATAGAAACAACGACCAAGGATATGCAATTCTTGAGTTGATTTCCATAAGTGGACGTCAGTGAACCTAATCGATTGTTTTAAAGTAGACTCGCGTTTTCAATTTCATCAAAGTGACGAGTCATCATTTAGACAATTTCAGAAACGAATCCGAAAGAAGTCTGTATTAGAAACTCGGTGCCATCGCCACTTTTATGATATTGAGGCTATGAATGTCGATAATGATCGAGTCTGATTTTCTCCTTCTTTTATATGCCCTTTTCCTGTATTGGAGAAGTGCTAAGCTGAACCGATTTCCTCAGTAAATTTGTTCCGTCTTTGTATCTGCAATGGTTACTTTGGAAGAAGAAGAAGTGTCCGCTTTCGCGGTTGCAAGTATTTATCCGCTATATTAATAGATGAGAGCTTTTCCAAGGAGTCATCGAACTCGCATAAGTATGCCAGTTTAGAGGATCAGGAGGGCTGTGCCTTGGACTATGGATGTTGAGATTTGGAATCGAGGAACTTGACTTGAATGAGTACAACAAAGTAGAAAAATGGATATCCCACATGCGACTGGAGTTTGGCAAATTTGGGCATCGTTGTGGTACTAGAATTAACCTTTGCAGGCAAGTTGTTGCTCCGTTCTGGATAGAACAGACACCGAGTAGTGCATGATAATCTTGGGACGTTACTATCTTGGCAGTTGAATGGGAGATATTGGAATCGTGGAGATAATTGGCGTGCTCTTTGTGAAGGAAGTTGGCGTAATTCGAACTAGATCGAAAGATCCGGATCTAGGTATGTTCAATCAAGCTCCAGCCCTGCTTTCTTGTTGACATACAGCGCAACCAAGATATTTGTGTATCAAAGACTGGTGTGCGGTTGTCTGAGAGTGAATACTCCAGAGATGAAGATACGAGAATATGTGTGATTTGCGGGCGAGCTCTAGAGGGTATGCATAACACGCAACATGTCCAATCCTGTCGCGTCACTACCTGGGATGACACCCTGGTGTGTTGCGGCGAAGATATTTGGCTATTTGAGGCTGTCAATTACGCACGGCTCATGCCATTGGTGAGAGCGCATGGGCATTCCATTTTTGCATCGTTACGACGCTTCCTCGGTATTTCAGGATAAAAGAGGTTCATGAACGAGTGGCTCATTCGATGAACGAAAAGCAACGGACCGATTGAAGCTGAAATGCACTTGCTGACAAAAGACCTTACAAAGAATACGTATCACCCTGCAGGTGAACAAACGTTATGCAGAAGGAAATTTGTTTATGCCACTGGCGACGAATATGAAGATATCAACCAAGGATATATCTCTGCGGAGAAGACGTAAGATCAAGCCAGGAGTCGATGATTGGGTAATTGGGTAATTGACGAATCAAACAACAAACAGCATCCAATACTTCGGATGGCTATGAAGAAGGATGGGGAGGTGTATCTGTACCATGGTCCAATGAGAAATCAGCTGGAGTACCACCCGCAGCATGGTAGTTATCGCTCTGGGCCCAAGAATCCGATAGACCGATTAGAAATTTCTCAATCCCGGAAATTTCTAGTTTCCATCTCGTGTCTTGACCTCTTCAGTACCATTTACGACGCATAAGAATCTTGGAAAGATTTGAATTGATGGATATAGGTAGGTGGCACGAGGAAGTTTGTGGGGAGATATTGTGGTACACGAAAAGATGATGAGAGCAGATAGATGAGATAGATACCTAGTATCTAACCTTTATAGCAATACGGTACCGGTCCTGTACTTGAAGAGTCCAGATTTCCAAATAGAATCTTCTTTCCGCCTCAGGTGTGAATAACGTGAGCCTGGCGCGAATAAATGCCTGAGTGATAGAAAATAAATAATGAATAGTAAGTGAAAAGTAAAAAGTAAAAAGAACCTTACCAAAACAATCAATGAGCAAACAAATTCCACCTCTCAATCCCTCAAGCTTCAATTCAGGTATAATTTTCTCCAACGCAAAATTTCATGGATGCACACTCGCACCGGCGGCGGACATGGATATACCTCAACACGGTGAAGCTGCAAGCAAGCCGCCGAGATTTCGAAGCTTCTCTGAATATTCCAACGAGGCTGCGCATCTAAGCAAAAAAAAAGCCACCTCTGGCCCCCGCAGCAAGCCCTACTACAGGGCTGCATAATGTGACGCCAATGTCAGAATATCTGTTGCACCTAGCAATACCGTTCACCGATCAAGATAAGCATCGCTAAACACATAAAATTCATCTCAGTACTATTGTAGCCCCTGGATACTCGATATTTGACGGCTTTAGCCCCCGACGGAAATATGATGTATCGGTGTACAGAGGAATTCTGATTCTCTTGGCGAATGTTGTATGGAGATGACGAAGGCTGTATCTCCCCCGCTCTTCTTCGCAAGTAAGTCAATGGTTAGCCTTATTAGTACAGATTCATCTCGTCTCACTTCATTTCGCGGATTGGGGTGAATGACGTATCCGGATGATTTTTTTATATATTTATCTGTTTTGTTCTATGGGTTTAGTTGGGAGGCAAGATTGGAAAGTTTTCGCGAATGTGAGCATGATGTCGACCTTATTTCTTGATATGCCTACACAAGCTCAAGCGCAACATCGCAAGGAGTACATGCAGCCTGTCCACTTCAATACTCAAGTTACTTCGGTCCTTCCGAAACATATAATCGAACAAATCAGAAAGAAACTGAGAGCGAGTGAAGAGGGTGGTCTTGAAGTCAAGTAAGTCTCTTTTATCCCTTCAAATTCTCTTTTTGCTTCTTTTTCCCCTTGGACTTTTCTTCCTCTTTATAATCACTTGGGACGTCTTTCAATCTCCCATATCAGCCAGGGCGCCGGGAGTTTGAAAATAAGCATCAAGTGCGCACTTCCAGCGGTGCATCCGCGAAGCTCATTACACGTTTGAGCATTGGACATCACTGTTGGAGGAATCCTGTTCCAAAGGCTCCAATCACATGATTCTTTAGATCTCCCCAGCACCCTACAATGAGGAAAGATTGCTCTCCGCTTGTCAATGGAATCATTCCTAAATTAGTCACAGTGGTGTATAGAGACTAATTATAAAGAAGTCGACAGAAAATCAGCCAAGAGCGTTTTCATGGCATGAGCTACAGATCAAGCAGCTCAATTATTCTACACGCAAGATGCTCTATCATGTTATTGGCCCTCTACAATTGTTACCTGCTTTTGATCGCCCTAATTGTCAAACAATTTGCAAAAGAGCCCAGTAGAACTGCCTTTGATATTTCACGCCGGCCTTATTTTCGTCCCAGAACAGGCTCTGGCCGCAGTGAACATCTGTACGGTGTTGGATGGTTTCTTGAGTGGCCAGGAGGCCAACGCCCTCTTAATTCGACATGGCCATGGTCCGGAGTGAAACTTTCAATCTTGGTACTGTGGGGTGTGTGTTGGATGTTTTATATGCGAATGCAGTGTTGGCAACAAGCACAACCTCATACTTCGCATAGCCACAGCCATCCGCAGACATCTTTGCGCAAGGCTTCCAGACCCTCAGCGTTTCATTTGTCTCCAACAGTGAAGAACTATCTACCACTCGGTAAGCAGCGTGGACTTCCTTACTTTGTTTAAAGAAAAGGCCAAGGATTATTCGTTGTTACTGGGTGCAGCTTTCCCCTCCCCAAGGGAGCCATCAAGTTCGCGAAGATAACAACATTGATAATTTCGAGGCAACACGAACCAATACAATACCTTCTCCTACAGTGCCCGTCTAGGATGATTCATGATATGTACAGCTCCATTCAAAAAGTATCTAAAGTGTTGTTTTTGTTGGTGCGATTTTCGCGATTAAAGGTACACATATGGATGGATGGATGAATATTGTTGTTATTCAGTAGGCCCAGGATTCACTTTCTTCGAGATATTCCCAGAGCACCAAATCGAAATTATCAATGAAAAGTCCAAACACCTGTTCCGAGGCAACGACTGGTTATCTATTTATTTACTTATTTATTTATTTTTGAACAAAAAAAACTTACCAAGGAGGATTTAATTCGACCGTAGCCGCTACCTACTTAGGCAGTATTCTTTTTACCAGGTGGTTACAAGGCACACCAGAATAATCAATAACAATTGAGTTTTGGGGTCGTGAAAACTTCGATATCGAGATAATTCGAACTGTACTGGAAATTTGATACCAGGAAATTCGATACCAAAGCCAGAGGATTGGAGAGTCGAATTTCAGTATTTTCTTTCACTGCGGTACTATTTTTACTATTAGACCAAAATTCAAAATTCTAACGAATTTTTTCTCACAGGTCAACAACAAACAGGATCAGTCATCAAACAAGAGCAAGAACCATATGATCCATTTATCTTCGGTCAATATCAGGACAATCATAGCAACCATACCCAGGGCAACCATCTACAACGCCCGAGTGACTCCAACTGGCCTCTATTGTTTGATCCGCATTTAAACAATACAAGGTTTTGCAAGCAAATTACAGAAAATCAAGGAACGTTTCAGCCAATACCAAAGTCGGATCAGATTTGGTACCCTACTCGACAATACGCATACACACAGGCAGCTGCGCCGAGAACACAGCAAGGTGAGTCACGATTTAGATATTGTTTGTTTCGTACATACATCCAGTCCCTCAGCACGCTACGACCCCTGGTATGCCTGGCATACGATTATCCAGTCATCAAAAGCTAGGGATTCAAAGCATGTGACTGATGAACATGTTTTGTATCTAGTACTCTTAGCCATGTCGAACACACCGGAGAGACAGAATAGACAATCAAAGTCGCCTGTTCTTCCGCAAGGCTCTTATAACAAAGAAGGAATAACCGATAGCGACAATATTACGAGTCATAACTTGAATCCGGATCATGACACCAATGGACTCGTGCCTACATTGCCTGCTGTGCCTGGAGTTTCAAAGCTTCAGACAGATATAACAACCGTTGGTCCCCCCAGTTTAATAGCTGAAGGCCGCGAATCTGAGAACCATTCAAAGGAAAAGAATGGAGGTGGTAATGAAAAAAATGGATTACTAAGCGTGGCTGGTACTTCGCCACATCACTTTAGCGCACAAGGCAAACATCAATTTGCAGCCTCTCAAGTTCCAGGATACCAGGCATTGCATTATCAAGAATCCAATAATCAACCTGAAAACCACCAAGCCGGACTGTACGAGCGTGGCAACCATCTCCCCTACGAATATCCGCTAAATATACACCCCCCTCCTAGTCGCGATAATACCTACTTTCCTGAAGACTACGATCACGACCCAGATTCAAACTTCTTTCAATATCAGGATAACTCCCGCCCAAACAACAATATGAGTTTAAGCTACGAGTCCCGATCGTTTATGACTGATACACAGTACCCGATGCAAATGGCGCACGAAACGCAAGAACAAGACGAGTTCAAGCCGCACGATGAGCATAATTACCCAAGTCCGCCGCCTCCAATGTCCGAGAATCCTTATACCACACAACCTATGACGGAAGCACCAGACCACCCATCCTTGGAACTACCAGAATTACCAAAAGATGAAGAAGAGGCGCCATCACCCGGACGATCAAAGCCAGTACCGAAACCTGACAGGGAGATTACAAAAGATGCAAATGGGAGGTTCTACTGTACATGGCCCGGTTGTACTGAAGAGGTCAAAGATTTTAATAGAAAATGCGAGTGGAGGTAAGCGCAGTCTTCTAACTTCTGTTCGTTTTTATCATTGATGTCTTTATAGCAAACATATGGACAAACACGATCGCCCTTACAGATGCAAGGAACCAGGCTGCGAAAAGCTTCCTGGATTTACATACTCTGGAGGACTCCTTCGACACGAAAGAGAGGTGCATGGAAAACACGGCGGGCCTAAAAAGCAACTCAACTGTCCTCATCCCAACTGTAAACGTCACACTGGAAAAGGATTTTCCCGTCAAGAAAATCTTAACGAACATCTCAGACGCGTGCATACAGCAGATACGGGAATGACACAGATTTCTCAAATGAACATGGATGAAACGGAAGAAGATGCCAGCCAAGCAATTATAGCAGGCATGAAAAGAAAACGCGGAAATAGCAAGGGAGACGTTAGTGAACTTGAAAGTCTTCGCGAGGAAATCAAGAAGATGAAGGCCGAAAACGATGAGCTCAAGAGACAATCACAAGCCCAACAAGCACAAACTGCAGAAGTTATGCGCCAACTGGTTGAACTTCAGAATTTAGCAACGCTGCAGCATCCACGGATGAATGCACCGCAGGCTACTATGTAAACGCGTGAGAGAGATGGGTTGAGTTGAGTTGCCGGATGAATTGAAAACATAACAGATGTTCTTTGATACGCATGGAAATAATTTCCTTTCTCTACTTTTTCTAGGACGGATATTTGCTTGCATGGTTCGGAGGGGAGCATTTGGGGGAGTTTAATGGATGTAGTCCTGGCACTTATTTTGGCGTTTTTATGAAATTTGTTACCTGGTGAGGATGAACGGACGAATTTTTCCTTTTTACTCTACTATTGGGAGCGGATCTCGATTCAAATTCGGCAGCGACAGTCACTCTCGTACTCATAAATTTGTTATATATAAGCTTGTATTACTATAGCGAGAGGGAAAAACTACTATAGATGAAAGATTGATTCAATTTTTGCTTCATTTTTGCGCATGATGATATACCTATGCTTTCTTTGCCAAACTCGTCTCCCCTTTTTTTAAACGAAACGAGAGAACGAGAGTGACGTCTTTTTTAAGGTTAACCTTGGAAGCTAGAATGATTGTAGATTCAATTGATGGAAGAAGAGCCTGAGGTTCTGTTCCGTGCTGGCGAAAGGTTGAGGAGTGGATGTCTGAGGTATCGATATATTTCGAGATCTTCAAGACGCGGCGAACGCTTTTTCCTTCTTCTTTTCTGCACCCGCCACTACCGGGATGGGATGAGGATAAGCCACTTGGAGTTGCTTCTGAGTGAAGATTTGGGGGGGGGGGGTTAAAATTTCATTCTCGTTCTTTTTTGGTAAGAGTTTGTTCTTTAATTGTGATGATGTTAAGGTTAATTGGTTGGAATTTGGAATCTGGAATTTGGATTTTGGAATTTGGAGGGTACCTAGGTAAGATAGCGAGAATAGGAAGGTAGGTTCTAGGAATGCGGAAACCCCGATTGCGGAATGCTTCTTGGGGGCAGTTTTACCTTGGTGGGTAGGCAGGGATTTATCGATGATCATAGATGAGGATTCGATGGCAGTGCTTCTTTTGGGTGTGGGCTTGGGGAACTCGTGGGATCTGGGATTTGGGATTTGAGAGGTAGGGTTGTGGTGTGGTGTGGTGTGGTGAGGTGAGGTGAGATAGGATGGGATGGGATGGGATGGGCTGCGATATATATTGGATGAGATAAGATGGGATGAGATGCGATGAGATGCGATGATATATATGCATAAAGTATTGCAATGGACAGTAATTGTCATCAAAGTACAGATATCGAGTATCAGCGCAGCAACAGGTATCTAACAAACCCCAAACTCTCAAATCCATCTATCCATCCATCCACCATTATCATCATCAACATCATCAACATCATCCAAACCCCGGCCCCCATAGCAACACATCACCACTCAACTCCCTTTCCACTTTCTCATCTCCCACATCTCGTTTTATTGATCGCATATCTCGCATTCCATTCCATTCCATGTTCGAACATCAATTATACTTGGATTTTCATCATACTTAGGTATTTAGATACCTACCTAGGTGCTATTATTCATATTCATATTAGTGGCTGAGAGGCTGAGGCTGAGTAGACTGGATTTTTTCTACCTACCTCCCTACCTACCTACCTACGCAAATCGTCCCGAAATCTCGGGATCGCCGCACTTGGGATGGGAAATGGCACATGGAATATTTGAGCTTGGGGGGACAGATGCAAATGGATGGCGAAACAAGGGGATTGTAAATTCGTAGGTTTGTGAGATTACAGAGTAGGGAGAGTATAGATAGGTGTGATTTACGTATGTATATATGTAGAAATAGAGAAATATATATTTATTTGTAAAGGTAGAGATTACGTGTATAATCTCTAAGAAATTTATATTCTGAAATAATGTGTTTTACAATGTGAGATTGTATTAAAGAAATTCTCGAGGATGTGAGATGTTGTGAATGTTGTATACACTGTATGGATGTATCTAGCAAAGCGAAAGGAGTGAAAGTGTGATTTATTCTCTTCGTTTGTAAATTTTGGGTTAGTTCCGCATATACCTAGTATTGTAAAAAAAAAATTCCCTTCGTGCTATGTATCAGTCGGTAGATTAGTTCTCGCAGGGGATTTTTGAAGAGGTTCAAAAAATAGGAATATAATCAGAAGTGAACATTTACACTTCGCATGCTTTGAGTTGTGTATAGATAGATGTTATCATTCCTGTTTGCTTAATCATTATAACGTAGATATCTATTCTAACAGATATATGGACGTCGATTGTATCCGCCATTTTCACATTAGCCTCACACCCAAAACGCCAGCTGCCTGCATGATTCCCATGCATGTGCATCCCAATCTTCCCTCGTTACCACTGATTTCCTTGTCTGCTCTACTCGACTTCCATAGCCATCAGCCACTCCTCGCTCACCCTCATAAATTTGGCTACAAAAGCTTCGAGATGAAAAATGACCTTCGTGCCCGTCTTACATCTGTGCTCATAAAATGCAGCCCATTTGACAATATCGCTCTTCAGCGCATCATCCACCAATGGCATGAGTTTCCATGTTAGGGTTTTGAGAATGGTTGTAGCGGGGATACAATGTGTGAGGAGATCGTAAAGTTGGGCACGGATTTTGAGGATCTGGGCCGGAGTGTGTTCGACAGTCATGCTGTGCGCGATGGTTGAGAGAAGTGCTTCCCAGTCGGGCGGTGGGATGGGGGTGTTCTCTGTTATTGTCTCGCTGGTGCTAGTTAGTATGATATCTCTCGCAAAATTATATATAGTAGAAAGAATAATAGGCGTAGAAAGGGTAGATAAGACATACTTTTGCGCATGTGCTGCCTCATACATCAACAGCGCTCTCCTTAGATTTCTGCCACTCTCCTTGGCAACTCTTTCCAAGAATCCTTTACTGACTCCCCACCCTTCCCTCTTTCCACTCGTCTCAAGCACCTTCACAATATCCCCCTCAGTTGGTGCTCCCACCCTGACCAACAATGTTCTACTCCTGATCGGCCCAATGATCCCCGAAGTACTATTAGCCACCAGAATCAATCTAACATTCCCACTGTATTTCTCCATCGTTCTTCTCAGCGCCGCCTGAGCATCACGACTCAGCCCATCCGCCTCATTAATAACCACCACCTTAAACCTCTGCTTCGCACTCTGGTCCACCTGCTGCGTCTGCGCCACTTCTTTGAGCAATTCCGAAATCACAACACGGTCATAATTCCCCACATCCGAAGGCGTAATTTCCAAATGATAGAGTGAAGAAACAATATTGAATTCGAGTTTTCGCGACGAAGTTGCCAATGCGAAGACACGGGAATCGATTTTTATTTTCTCGACGGCGGGCCCATAGAGTTCTTTGAGAGTACAAACAATGCGAGTTTTTTTACCCGCGCCAGAAGGTCCGTAGAGAAGGAGATGAGGGAAGTCACCGGATTGTGCCTAAATATGATTGCCATTGTGAGTATGTGCTGCGTCAAGTATATAGACAGGGTAATTGAAGAGATTGGTAAACCTACAAGAGATCTTAAACGATCAGAAAGATCGTCATGGTAGGTTAGTTGGTCAAGAGACCGAGGACGGTGCTTATCTACAATGAGAGCCATGTTGTGATTTCGTTGTAGGATTTGGAAATTGAGGTTTGATTCAGTTTGGTTTCTGGTTCGAAAACGTTCTGGAGACGCGATGAACGCGTTTCGCGTAAAGCTGTTTTGCGGGGAACCACGTGAAATTCCATGTTAGAAGGCACCTGAGTTCAAAGGGTTTTTAACTTCGGACTGAAGCTCGAGTAAATTATTTTTGTTAATTTAGAATCAGCTTATTATGTTGAGCTCATATACATGATTCGGACAATGTTATCTATGGGGTTGTCTTTCCAAGTCGTCAAGATAACAGGCAGGAGGATGATGAAAGTCGTTTAGGTGATTTGAAAGCAAAAGGTGTGAATTCAAAAAGTCTATCTAATTCTACAAAAAATCTAAGTTCAAATAGTCCCTCCGATGCCCCTTCTTCATGATATGATCTCTAATGCTATAATGTAAAACGCCTTCGCTTGAGCCAAGACCGCTAGGTATCTTTTAGAGAAAACAAGATAAAAGTAAATTTCCCACAACTTGTTCTGCCTTCAACCGAATCTCCTGTTCGGCCCCAATCACAAAATAAACTCCTCATCCAACCAGTGCTTTAGTACAATTCTTCCCTCATCAAAGCTCGGTTTGTCAACCCTAACAATAATAGCTGCATGACTATGCCTGACCTTGTGAATGAAAACCGGGTACTTTCGCCAACCTACCTTATCTAATGCTTCTATCATTTTGAATTGATATGGTGCTAATGCCAAAGTAGGAGCAATTACACCAGATTTCTCTGGGTCGGCAATTTCGCTATGGAAAGATTTAGTCCGTTCTCTAATCAGAGGAGATGAAACGGATGCCTCTTCAGAGTCCGAATCAGAAGGCGTATTGAGGTATTCGTTGTCTTGGGTAGCATTGAGGTTCTCATACACATCTTCGACGGTTTCACGCATACTATTGATGAGCAGAGGGAATCGATAGTCGTTTGGTTGAATACCGGCTAAGCCTTGTTCGTGTAGACGAATGCGTTTGCTACTGCGGACAGTCTGAACGGCAGAGTTCAAAAGGAAAGCGACGACACCGAATGGGATGAATACGACCAATGCTGCAAATAGAGGAAGATTTCCTAAGGTCTTCTTTGTACTGGCCATGAAGCTCGTATTGGCATGTAGACTAGACTTGTCTAAAGGGGAAACTGGGTTGTGCCTGTCTAGAACAACATCTTCGTAACCTTCTACGTAATTTATTTTGACATTATCTGGATTTGAAAATGGATCGGTGCTTGCAATTCCAGTGGTATAGTAAACGGCACTTCGATCGTTAACAATGTTTGCATATAATGTCCTTCTCTCGAATTTGGCTAATCCCTTCAAGAAGATTGATTCCGGATCTGCCAGGATCTCAAGTAGCGGCCTTCCTGTATCTCTAAACTTGTCTATCGTAAATAATTGTCGCCCGGAAGTTGACAAAGTTCTTGCGCCCAGGACGTTCCAGATGTGATTGAGAGATCCTTTCAAAGGTGTGCGGACACCAAGATGTGGGCTAGCAAAGGTGGTAATATTCTATATATCGGAGTCAGATAGTTCATAATAACTCCTGCGTTCAGTAAACCAACATACCACTGGCTTGATCTTATCGAAGAACCCCTTGCTGTCAAGTAAGCCAACAGAGTAACGGGCCACAAGGCCACCCAAGGAATAGCCAACGATGGAGAACCTAGTAATTACTTGACCCTCTCTCGCAAGTTTCTCGACTTCTTCCTCTATCTCTGCAGTCACTCGCTCGCCACCCAACTCAATCCCATCATATGTAAAGCTACCACTGTTGCGTTTTGCGACCAATATATGAAGGGTATCCTCGGAATGTTTCGCTCGTAAAGATTTTGCCACTGACTCCAAATGAACTGGATTTCCCCAAAGTCTGTTCCGTCAGTATACAATGAATGGCAGAGAGATGAAACATGTACAACACTCACCCATGAACAAGCACGCAGAGATGCTGAGCATCACGGCTGCTACCGGTATAATCCATAACTTCGTTGCTGAAGAAGGCCCGGTCCAAAGAAGATAAAGAAAAGGGTAACAATGTGACGATGGGGGTTGGAATGCTAGTAGTGAGAAAGTGTCTTTAGAGACACTTTCCAACCACTAACAACAAGCACACTGTCGCGTGCTCGGGCTTTTGGATGTCCGGCGTACGTTTGAATGTATGATGCGTTCTTTACAGGGATATCTGCAGCCTGGAATGCAGTTTTCAGGGTGTGCACAGCCTTGAAGATTATTTGGGGGTGTCCAGAATGGAAAATGGAAGAAACGATGGAAAATCTATTTATGGAGATGAAGATGACAATGACGATGAGAGTGAGAGTGAATGCAACGGAAAAACATTCAGAAGAACAGGCTCTACTTACTTACCCAGGCAGGTACTGTCAAACGATATATATATCCAGATGTGATTGTGATAACGACTGCTTATAGGTGGATTCCCTCCTTCCTTGGCTTCCTCCACCAACAGATAGATAACATCGATAACGTTGATAAACCGACCAAAGATTAGAGGAATGATAGACATACCGGTATCTCCAAGATATCTCAGAGGGTATCATTCATAGATGCCACTGCAGAAGTCGTGGCTTGTCGACTAAAATTCCGAGATTGTGTGCATCCATCCCCGATTCCCCGATTCGCCAGTCAGTAGGTACATATTGTAACCGGTATATGATTTCTTGGGAGGGAAGCCCACGAAGGTAGATTCCCTGCTGAATTGACAGACTCAAGTCGTCTGTCTGGTCGTGTAGTGCTCACTTAAAGCCTGAAGCGAAGTGTGATGATAGCCGAACAGCTGTTACAAGTCTGAACCATCGGAAAGAACCTTGATAAAATAGAAACAATGAACATCAATCAATCCATTCGATCGCATTAAACACCACGTGTATCCATCATTCACATTCATCACCAACTAAAGGAAAGAACGGAAGGGAAAGAAGAAGCAGAAGCAAAAGCAAAAGCACAAGCACAAGAAAAAGAAAAAGAAAACAGGAAAGAACCCCAACTAGAAACGATAGAGCTGCGAGTACTGTATGTTTACTTCCTAGCACCTGGATTGCTTGGCCCAAATTGCTTTGGATTGAAACTTGATCTCACCTCGTTGTTCAACCTACCAATTGGCAAATACAAACAGCCTTAAGGTTCACGTGATATCTCTCGCAAACCCATGGTATTTTCTACTCGATCGGGAAGTCCAGGAGATTCTTCACCTTTTATCACCGAATTAATTGTAACTCTTGGATAGCTTGACTACCTGTTGCTCACCTTCATGCGAAATTTTCCATTGACCGAAAGTCACGTCCACCATGAAAAGGGGATGACTGAGTGAATATCTAGCTTCTTTAACAATCCTATATCAGCTTCATCATTTATCAAGCTTTGATTCTTTCGCAATCGCAGATTTCCGCTTCAATCCCTCAAGATGTTTACTACCAAGGGTCTTTTTTCGCAAACCAAATGCCCAAATCGGGATAAGTGTCTGATTCCAAGATGCATATTTTCACATGATCATCGCGTCGTCCAAGCAGTATCAAATGGGATAACACAGGTAAAAGCTACTCAAAAAGTCGATGGAAGTGATGGTGATCAAGATGGACAACGAAAGCGTCAAAGGATTGGTTATGGAGAAAGAAGTACAACTCCAACAACTGAGCCACCACCTTCAGTGCCGACCTTAAACCCGACCATCGCTGCACAGAAAGCAGTTGATAACAAAGCCGCTTCAACACAAACGTCGAAATCCACGTCGATAGCTCGACGTGAGATTTCACCACCACCATTACGCCGCAAATCCCAAAATGGTACCTCTACAGCATCTACATCATCTATACCCGCTAGTTCAAATAATATAACACCCCAAAAACAAAACGCGCCAGCAACAAGCAAAGTCCAGAAAGCGGTATCGACTCCGGTCAAGAAGCCCGAGAAGCAAGAGCCTCTCAACCCACGTGCACGCAAAACTGCACCAGCTGTTCACAATATCCGGCTCAGACTTGTCCAAGCTCTACATGACCAGTTGAAGCGTCTCAATTCTGAACTATCTAAAGATGCAAACGATGAAGAAAAGGAACTTATATTTTCAGATCAAGGATTGATCACAAGGGCATTAGATATGGAGGAGGCTGCTTGTGAAACACCCACTATCTATTCCAATGTTGTCAAGAATAAAATCATGGTCTACAAGAGAATGACTGTTACGCAATGGAAAGAAGAGAGAGCCAGAGAGGTTGCCAAGGAAAAAGCCTCGAGAGCACCTATTTCAGATACGCCAGCCAAGAAACCTGAGGGACCGCCGAAACCAATCGAGACTGGTCTAACTCCAGAAGAAGAATTAGCTATACTCCCAAGACTCTATACTCCCGTAACAGAGTTATCACAACACGGATATGTCACCAATGTTCCCACACCTGCAGAAATTGAAATGGCAAAGAGCGGTATGGAAGCATCAAAAGGCTGGGAAGTTTGTGATCGTTGCAAAACACGTTTTCAAGTATTCCCGGGCCGTCGAGAAGAAGATGGTATACTCGCATCTGGTGGCTGCTGCACATATCACTTCGGAAAACATTATTGGAAAGATCGTTCTTCGCTCGACCCCAAAGCCAAACGCGAGAAGAAATGGCGATGCTGTGATCAAACTATCGGAGAGACGTCTGGGTGTACCACGGCCGATCACCACGTCTTCAAAGTGACCGAGGTCAAGCGTCTAGCCGCAGTATTGAATTTCGCAAAGACTCCCGAGAATGAAGCAGACCCGCCCATTCCTACCCAACCCGTCTGCATCGATTGCGAAATGGGCTACACAGTCCACGGCCTCGAACTCCTTCGTTTGACCGCCACCTCCTGGCCTTCGGGCTCTCCCCTTCTCGACGTCCTCGTCCGTCCTTATGGCGAAATCCTCGATCTCAATTCCCGCTATTCAGGCGTCTACCCACAAGATATCACATCCGCCATCCCCTACTCCTTTCCCGGCTCGCAACAAATCGCCCAAAGCAAAGGAAAACTCCGCATCGTAGACTCACCTGCCATCGCCCGCACTCTTCTCTTCTCATTCCTCGCTCCCTCGACTCCAATCATCGGCCACGGTCTAGAGAATGATCTAAACGCTACCCGATTCATTCATCCAACCATCATAGATACGGCTTTATTGTTCCCCCACAAAGCAGGCTTGCCCTATCGAAATGGCCTTAAAATGCTCATGCAAACTCTCCTGAATCGCAATATTCAAATGATCACTTTTACCGATGGAAAAGCAGATGGTCACGACAGTAAAGAGGATGCAAATGCGGCAGGCGACCTGGTTCGATTCCAAGTGGGCAAAGAGTGGGAGAAGATGCAGAGAGCGGGCTGGAAGTTGAACAATGGAATCTTCGAACCCCCCGAAAACAACGCGGATGCGAAGAGTGGAAAGTTGGGGTTGGGAGAGAAGGCAGTTGAAGAAAATAATGCAAATGCGGAGGGCGAGGATAAAGCAGATGTGCAGCACATGAATGAAGAGAGAATCGTAGTAGGTGTCTCTGCGGGTTCGAAGAGACGTAGAGAGGATGTGGAAGAATGAGATGAGATGAGGTGGAGTGAGATGAAATACATAATCGACGAGAAGCAGCACATCCTCACCTATCATCTTTGCAAATTCCCGATTTCGATAGCGGATTAAGGCGTTCGGGGCATCAAAAGAATAGGTACTTGAAGGATGATTGATTACATGGATGGCACTTCTTCAATCGTCTTCTTTGGAGTATTTCTTCATAGCAGCAGGCACGCAGACATCTACTTTTTTATTTGCTTGCTTGCATAATTCATACATACATACATACATACATACATACATACATACATACTCAATTCTACACACAGGGAGCTGGATGAGCGTTCGTCGATAGATACCTAGTTAGCAAGGATTTTTTAATATGACGAGAAAATTACTTCGTGGTGGTGGAGTTTACGGATTACAATAACTTATAACTCTATGTCTATCTATCTACCTATATTGTGTGTATCCATCACCGCATCCGGATCTAATATTTGATTTTGGGAAATATATATCTGCGATAGTACCACAGAAGTGTACCTACTAGTTAGGAAACCATCTTTCTTCACAGAACATTTATCTATCCATTTATCCATTTATTCATTCATTCATTCATCTATTTACTAGGTATGCACATTCGCATTCACATTTCGCATTCACCACATTCATCTCCCTCATCACCCACACCCACACCCACCCCCTCACCCCCAGCCCCTCAATCTCTCCTCTTGAAAAGCCAAAGTAAAAAAAATAAAACTATCTTGGTATCATTTCATTACCTAGGTATGTACCCAGTAGGTATGTACAAAAAAACTTGCTGATCATACAATCCAATCGCGTCACCACATCTATCTATCTATCCATCCATCCATCCATTCAGCACTCATCCATTTATTCATCAATTCATGCATCTCTGATCCCTCAACATCCAGGTAGGTATCTCTAAAACAAAACAACCTAAACCAAACCAAACCACAACACACCACACCACACTGCACTCAGAAAATAACAAGCGACCACCAAAAATATGAATTCTCTTTTTAATTATCCATGGAGAACATGTCTTTACCCATATATGCAGTGTGAGTCTTTTTCAAAACCATGACTGTGTGTATAGTCTAAGTCTAGTGATCTTCCAACTCCCGTTTCTACGTCGAAACCATGTGTTATATGATACGATACGAATGCCAATTCTATCGAGCAATTTCAGTTCCAATTCCAGTCCCAAATCAGGAATATAAAAAAAAGTACTAGAATGATATATTGAAACCTGAAGGATATTTGTATACAAGTTGTCAGATGTCGGATTGAAATATTCTACAATGCACATGCGAGGGTTTGAGATGGCATAAAGCCGCATCAGACCATCATCACGACATTGTATCATAGTCCAAGTCCAAGGCCTGAGCAACGACTCCGTAAAAGGAGATTAGCGACGACCACGTGGAGCACCTCGAGCAGGTCCACCTCCACCTCTACCACGATAGGCTTTGCCACGACTTTGACCACCACCTCTAGGGGGGTTGTTTCCAGATTTATGCTTTGGCTTATTCTTCTCTGCACTGCCACCACTACCACCACCTCTACGAGCACCACGGCCACCACGGTTTCCAGAAGGTCCTCTACTATTTTGGTTGCCACCAGTATTGCCTTGGAATTGGAAGGGGGGAGCTTGATTGAAAGATTGCATTGCACCAGCTTGGGAGAACTGAATGTGGCCATTTCTGGGGGCCATGTTGACCTTGGGTTGGATGAAACCTTCATCATCATCGCTGTCATCCAAATCAATGGGATCATTGGCTTTTCCCTTGATAGTGAAGCCCTTCTTTCCACGATTCGGAATTGAATAGTCATTACCTCCTAGAGAATGAGAATCATCATAACTATTGGGACCATCAAGAAATTTCTCCATGTTGCTAGTCGACCAAGACTTTCCGCCAGAAGCAGGTTTACCACGATATAGTCCACATTCAGGGCCAAAGTGACCTGGACGACCACAAAAGTAGCAAAAAGCTAGAATATTGCGAACCTTTTTTATCTCATTCGGATCAGGAAGAAAACTTCTCCAGATTACATGACATTGATCCTCAAGATGACTTGTAGATTGACATGTATTGCATTTGACATCATCTTTGACAGCACGCAGCTTTTCGGGACATTGTGAGGTCTGATGGCCCACTTCTCTACACTTACCACAGATCGTAGTCCGAGGACAAGCTGGAGTGAGATGATCTCCCTTACTGCCACAAGAAGAACACGCATTGTCAGAACATGCACTTCGATCATGTCCACTTGAGCCACAGATCAAGCACTTCCTAAGGATGACACCGTCGGTGGATGGGAAATATTTCAGAATTGCAGCATGGTCCTCTGGAGAGATACTCGGACGTAAACCCATTTCGCGTGCCGCCACGAACTCATGATCATCATCGGCATCAGTAGCAATACCACCATCTGATGAAACTTCCATTTCACTTCTGGCTACTAAGTCCGACGAACCGTGATCCATCTGAACTGTCCCGGCTTCACTGGGGATCGTGCGATCTCTGGTTGGATCGATAGAATCTGTAACTGGGACGGGAGCAACCCGAGGGGACTTCTCGCCACTGGATTCTGTCATCAATTTGGAAGTCGAGGCATTCTTCTGTTTCATGGGAGCTTCATCTTTGACTGAACCGTCATTGGTAGTTGCTGGGGAAGCGTTCTTATCATGATGATTTGTCGCGCGGGCTAAAATTGGTGGACCCTTTTTAGCATTCTTGAGAACCTCAATTGGAGACGGAGCTTCTGCCACAAGAGAAGATATGAATTGTTCTTTTTGCGGGATGTGGTTGTAAAAATAAGACAAGTAACTTTTGACGGCAGCCTTAGCACGTTTGTCTGGTAACGCATGCCCAAAGAATTCGTTGTTTTGCATGAGCGAAAGAAGGATATCAGAATAGGTGATATCCTTACTCGTGATGGGTTTGCCTTCCTCACTGTAAAGCTCTTGCAACTGAACATCACCGCCGCCGAACGAATAGCGTCCTACAGGCTGATCCTTTTTCATTGGAGTTGGGTAAAAAGTCAACCCCTCTCCAATAAACTTCAGGCAGCTCTGTTGAAATTCTTCCGGCACTGGCCAACCATGAAGATCTATTAGAGCGGAAACATCTTGAGTATATGATTCCATCAGAGCCAGTTGTTTATCCTCTCCTAACTTATTAAATTGTTTTTTGGTCATCGGCTTTTGCTCAGATCGACCTTGAGATTTTTCAATTGTATTATTTGGGATTTTTTCTGGTTGCTTCAAGGGAGTGCTTTGAGACGGCGGTGGTTTCTTGCTCTTGAAAGATGTTCGCAGTCCACTCTGTACGCCTTGATTCCAGGTTGCCGGTGATCTAACGTTTGCTTCGGATGTAAGAGTGCCTATCGATTCCTTTGGCAATGGCGAAGACGTAAGATCGACCTCAACTTTGGCAGATTCGTTGGGAGATGGCTTTGCCCTCTTTCGAGGTTGACTTGCAGATTCATCTGAAGAAGAATCAATTGTGACAACTTCTCTACCTTGATCCGCAGATGTTTGTAAAGCACGTTTTCTTCCAACCACATTCGATCGCGAGTCAACTACATCTTCTGCTGCTGAATCCATGTTTGATGATACTCCCGCGGTAGATCAAAATCAAACAAAATCAAAGCAACAAGATGCGACATTCACACGTTGATTCAAATGCGCGAATGCGTATGGGTATGGGTATGGGTAAAAGGCGAGAGGGTTGTACCTTTGGTTGTACTCTTGTGCGAGCGGGGTCCTAGAAGAATTAGTGAAAGCTGCTGAGATGTTCAATTATCTTTGTGGAACATAGAGAACAGATTCAAATGATCAAGAGAATTCTTGAAGATTGAAATGCTTTTCATATATCGTTGAATTATTGGTTGTGTAGTATCGTCGCGCAGAAATGCGATACTTGGTACCTCACTCTGTCTGTCGGGACTGTGTAAATAGATGTTGTCTCAAAATTTAATAATGAGAGTTTCTGATATCATGAAAATAATTATTTCTGGAAATTATTATCGGTCTCGGTGAGGAGGTTTGATTGGTCGAACGGAGTATATCTTGTTCATTTCGGTGAAACTAACTATAAATGGAAATAATCCTTGAAGATTGACCCTTGTTATTGGCTCCTTTTTAAAAGAACATTCCAAAGAGATTCTCGATTCATTTTTGCCTTGTATCGAATTTTATTTTTGGCCTTATGGGTTATGATTTATATGATTTATTATATTACTCGTATATTACCTACACATTATCTGGATACTACTCGAGTACATACTAATAAGTACCTAGGCAAATAATACCTAGTACTCCAGTCTCTTCCCAAGGATTAATAAAGAAACATCCCGCTCGAGCAAAATCTACTTTGAATATCTACTAGGCACACCTACGAGCCTACCTACCTAGGTATCGACTCTTATATTACCTTCATCTAGGTACTATAACGGAAAAGTTAGTCCGATCAGACTTCCGAGCATTAACCCCATCCATCCCCATCTCCATCTCCCCAAGAACACCAAGACCGAAAGACGACTAAAAACAGAACAACAACACCATATAAGAATATCACCAAAACCACCCCCCCCCA
>PQXK01000321.1:0-35571 GCA_004786245.1 Botrytis hyacinthi | reverse complement strand
CATAGACCACTAGCGTGCCCTACTTCTTATAAGTAGGGCCTTACTCTTCCATAGCCCTTCTACCCTTATGGTACAATATAAGTCTTTACCTGTACCTTGGCAATAATAGAGATATTAATAGATCAAAAGGATGGTTTTTGGTGGTAAAGGTGTCCGAAATGTAGGGGTGTCCGGTAAGTGGGTGGGTAGACTTATCGAAGACTTTAATCTTGAATACATTTTTTAAAATCTAAAACTTCTAAAATCAAAACCTTCTAAAATCGAAACCTTCTAAAATCAAAACCTTCTAAAATCAAAACCGTCTAAAATCAAAACCTTCTAAAATCAAAACTGTCTAACTTAAACACAAATTTTTCCAACATAATCCTAGAATTTTCGAATCTTCAATCCTCAAGCACTTCTCTTTTGTCTAACGCTTAGGTAGTCATATTTTTATAGAATATCTCAAACAATTTGAGCTCCAACAGAGTACAATCTTGTGGGCTTTTGTTTTCAAGCTTTGACTCCCTATAAAGTTGGAATATATCTTTTTTGTCTTTATTCATCTTGTTAACCAAGGTCAGTATCTCGTTGTTGTTGACGTTTTCTTTTGTCTGAGCGGTGGCCGGACGACGTGAGGAGTCAGAAATCGGGTGTTGATTTTTGCTTCGAGTAATTGGTACCTGGTTAGCAGGACGAGAAGAACCAGGAGTTGCGGGTCTTCTAACCCGAGGCTTTGATAAAGGAGAAGGATGGGAAGCAGCAGGAGTTGGTGATACTTTTCGAGGCTCTGGCTCTGGCGAAGGTGAAGGTTGGAAATTACCAGGAGTTGGTGATCTTTCTCTAGCCTCTCGTTCACCATTCAAATATTGAGCATATCTCGTCTCTTGATATTCGAAAGCGTCGTATATTGCTTTGTCGCCTTTTTCATGACCCCAAATTCGACGTACTGTTGTTCTAGTCTCCCAAGATTTCTCGTAAACCTTGTTTCCTGAGTCATTCTCTTTAAGCCATTTGATCAAGATTTGCACATCGATAGGGCGAGTTTTCTTGGGCTTGTTTGGGGTGAGTTCCGCAAGTATCTCCTGCCATGAAGCATCGAAAGCAATCTTCTTGCCATCTATGAGTGGGGCTATACCTTGAATAGTTTGGGCATGCACTTTCCTGTATGTAAATATTCCACTATCCTCATCTTTTGAATCCCCAAGTCTTTGACGCAAGAGATTCTTATCGGGGTGTTTTGCGAGATCAACTGCAACTTCTGCATCCTTTTCTTTTTCCATTCTATAAGAGCTTGCATTTTGTGGGCCAATTTGTGTCAAGACTTGACATCCAAACCCACTTCGTTTGAAGCCTATGAAGTTGGGTTTTTGGTCTCCCAGTCCGTTATTTCTCCTTGCCGTCCCAGGAGTCCAGATATCTAGAGGATCTTCACCATCTGGCTTTGAACCCTTGGTTTCATGTGTCCCTGCTGGTGGGGTGAATGGCGGGTTCACTGGTGAATTTGCATCATCTAAATTCATTGGATCGCCCGCATTGTCATCTGCGTTGTTTTCTGCTGCGAATTCAACTTCCTTTTTTGCCTTTTGTTTTGGGGGAGTTTGTGTACTCCTTCCAGGATCCGAGCTCAAGTCAAAACTTTGATCTTGTAGATCGAGTTGGGTATCAGCGGGTTTAGTATCACTTCCAACCCCAGTACTATCTTGTGGTTCTACTTTAACATTGGCGTTACCCTTGCCCCGATTTTCCTCATTAATTAGGCTTTCTGAGATTTCGGGAGAATGTTTCATTTTATCTTCGGACTGATATGATTCCTCATCGTCATCTTCTTGCACCGGGTCGTCGTGATGGCCATTTTCTAGTTTCTCATCCACATTTTCTTGATCATCATCAAAGCCATTAAAATCATCATCATATGCATTTGAATCCCCAGATTCACTTCCATCGGGGACAACGTAGCCAGGAGGCCTCGGTCCCTTCGTTGTGTTTTCTGTCATATCTTGTTTTTAGATGGTAAAAAAAAGAACTTGAATATTTAGAGTTTCAAATTTACAAATGGTTATCAAGGATATTTATAGTCCTAAGTTGTTTGACCCCCATAACGAATTCTTTGCTTTATGTAGGGCGAGTAAGGTTTTAAAATAGCTTTATAGTAATGTTATTAAAAGATAGGGTTGTTGTCTATTCTAAAAATAATTTTCTATAAGCTGTCTCTTGCTTTATGACTAGCCTATGTCAAAGTACAGGTAAACACTCATATTGTACCATAAGGGTAGCAGAGCTATACAAGAGAGAGGCCCTACTTATAGAAAGTAGGGTACGCTGATGGTAAATATATGAGGTACAAAAGCAACTAAAGAGTATGTAATTGGCGCCGTAATATCTGAACTGCTGACTCTCTTTTAATTCAACATATATATTTACATCCCCTCAGATATAAGTAAATTTTTCTTTCTTAAAGTTACAGTATCTCAAATGATCTTTATAATTTTTAGTTTAGAAAATGACGTTAAGTTGCACCAGAAAATGAAATTCTCATTCTGATATCATTTTTTATATATTTTTACTTTCAGGTCACAAAGTTTGACAGCAAGGCAACCTTATACGCGGTACAATGTAATATAGATTATAGTTAAATATGAAGCTTAACTATTTTATCTACAACATGAGCGGAGCTTACGCAAGAGCTTGTAAATGATGAATAAGTGAGAGTTTTTGTAGGACATTATGGATCTCAGAGCAGTCTACTAATAAACATTGTATAGAAGTGTATCCTTCCCTCTATGATCCTATATCAATCAACCTGAAGATTTTCCTTCACATGGACTCCATTCGTAGTGGTAGAAAGCTTTTGCTGTGCGACGTATTCTGAAAATGATAACATACGCGGGAACATATCTTCAATGGAATGGGGCTGAGCTTGCGGAGCACCGGAAATGTGCGACTGCACCTCATTTCGATATTTTGATAATTTTGTTCTAATCAGGGGTTCGAAATCTTTTGGAGTCTTTGCATTCGATTCTTTAACTTTGGATTGCTGTTTTCACGTAGATGTTAGTGAATTCATGTTTCCCTCAATCATCTTTGTATTGGCGCTTACGATCTGTTCAAAAGTAGGAGGCCATGAGCCAGTGTTCGAAGAGTTTCCGGTGAAGGTAAAGTAATTGTTGTTTCTTCTAAACACGATATATGTATCGCTACCCGAGGCTAAAGTTATTGTGGTTGCTAATTTGAAGATACTCTGACGACGTCTTCGGAACAATTCCGTGCGATACCGAGCAAGTTTGATTCTTTCCGATTCGGTTTGATGGTCTGATGGCATATTGTAAATGGTAACAATATCGACTAAAAAATTAGATGGGGAATTCTATGATTATTTATTACCATCAAGTCAACTTGCTGACAAGTTGTCAATGGGCCATGATAACACTCATTACTATTAATAGCTGCATGACAAAACCAGATTCCTGAACTAGGGTCCCGTAAGCGCACAACATTTGACCCCACTAAGCACTTAAATAGATTTTAGAGGGGTGTCAAGTTATCTAATAGTATTATATTTAGAAGGGAAGATTGGAAGAATTGATGTAACTTCCACAAAAAGGAAAAAAAAACATGGAAGAATTCTTATCTAAAAACATTTTTCATTCCAACTTGAGTGTTTCAACTTGGTATGCAATCAGCTTTGCCGTATTTTTTGGCTTTTGGATAATTATTCAAATGACTCGACGTGTGATTAGAGTCGCATGGCTCACTCTGTCATTTATCTTCCTCAAAAGACTCTTGTATCCTTCGCTCTTTCACCGTACACATTTCTTCGGACTACCAACAAGATTCGATGCATTCCTAAGCCTACTGTATATATCTATAAATGTTATTTGTATGACAGTTAGGGTTCATTCAGCTACAGACTTTGGTGATAGAGCTGCCACGATGTCGACCATCAATCTTCTCCCACTCCTATGTGGACCACGACTTCTTTTAGTCACTCAAATTCTAGGAATATCCATTGGAACGCATTTGAAGTCTCATAGACTGTTTGGCACCACGCTATTCGTACAAGCAGCATTGCATACAACCCTCAGTATTGTGGACAACATACACTCTTGGAACTGGACTAAAATCAATATATCCGGAGTAATGGTAACGTGGTTCCCATCCAATATTTCATGCATCATTTCGTTGATATCAGCAGGGAACAAGTACGGTAGGACTTTTGTTAATTATGTCATTACGATTTATACAGAGAATCATGTACGAATGGTTCCTTCGATTTCATTTCCTCCTTACGGTCCTTATAGTTATTGCCTTATGGGTACACCTCACCCCAAAAAAACCAGTAGCGCGAGTTTTTTTAAAGATTGGTATATGCTTTTGGACCGTATTAACTATCATTCATGCAATGCTGTTTGTCTTCAGAAATTTTAGTCGTGGAAAATGGTTAGCTTCAGCGGAGATTTCCGAGGTTCCACAAGCTACCAAAATTGATATCAAAGTTCCTAGACCATGGAAGATTAAGGCAGGCCAATATATCTACTTGACTATTCCAGCAGCGGGTTTTACTTCAGCAATTCAAAGCCATCCGTTTATGATTGCGTGGTGGGTCAGAAATGGCGATGGACTTACAATATCGTTATTGGTTAAGACTTGTAGAGGATTTACTACTCAATTATCTGGTCTTGCGAAACGTCCATTGACAGCTTTCATTGATGGACCATACGGAATAGAGCACAAACTTGGTGAATTCGGAACTGTCATTATGTTTGCCACTGGAATTGGAATCGCAGCTCACATGCCGTATATCAAGGATCTTGTGAGCGGTTATAATAGTTGTGAGGTCCGCACCCATCGAATTTTATTGGTCTGGCAACTTGAGATGGAGTGTAAGTTCCGGTCCATCGGAAGTACGACTTTACTAAATTACTATAGCTCATCAACAATGGGTCAAGGATTGGATGGACGAAGTTATCGAGATGGATACAGGAAGGGTAAGTTATTGAAGTATGCTTAATCCGTTGCTAAATTGTGATTAGATCCTCGAGATTGAGCTCTACGTTTTGAAGCGTTCCAATCCTGTACAACTAGAAGATATGGATAATACTCTCATGAAGCATAACCTAACTGATCCCAAGATCGTTCTTTATGGCACTCACCAAAAGATTCATAAGATATTTGCACCTGCAAATGTGCGCAGTATTTTAAATGGGGAGATGATAACTCGAAAGGGAAGTCTAGTTGTTTCTGGTAAGTCGCTCAAAATTCAACGAAAACTTGGGACGCTAATTCCAAAAGTTTGTGCCAATAAAGTCATGTCCATGAATATACGCAATACTATCCAACAAGGGATGGATGAACATATGCGGTTTATTGAATTGGAATTTCAGCCGTCATTACACAGTAACACTACTTCTGCAGTCTCTGATGACAGCATGGACTTTGCTTGTGCAGGAATTGCTTAATTATAGTACTTGGTTCGTTTTGGCTCCTTATAAGCCTAATTTATTCATCAAATTGTTAGTTTTAGGGGGGTTATACTGTTGCGATACGAGTGAATATACGCACGTGAGCGCTAGCTCACTAGCGTACGCACGTATTGCATATAGCTTTCGTAGCTCTAGAAACTAGAATAGATTAGACACAATATCAATGAATACAGCATACCTATTATGAAGACGTCATAATCACCACCGAGGTGATACCAACATATACAGATATGTAAGAAGCAGTCAAGATTGATAAACAATAAAAAAGTTTCGAATATGATATAGTACTCATTAAGTGATTGGGGTTCGAGTATTTGGGATTATAATACAGTTTTATCAGCCAGTCTAATGCTATTCCATGGCTGCTCTTCATCTGAAGCTGTTCTCTCTTATCACTGGGCTGGTCACATGATCGCCTAATTTGAAAATAGGGGAAGTACATATTTGATACCCAAATCGAAGATGATGCCTCAGCTCAGATATTCCAGCTCCATTATTTGAAATACCAAGTTGACCCCCGGTGATACCATCTTCCATGTCCCTTGTAAGATAATGACAGAAAAACGCAGTGTTAGCGTCAAAGTATATGTCTTGGAAAATATCAGTTTTGTTACAGATGGTAGGAAGAACACTAACCCAGATCCCGAATTTATATTCAATTAAATGGCACAAAGCCAGCACCAAGATGGTGATGGCAGAGACGCATTGAATGATCATGAGAATGATTGGCCAGGTTGTTGTCCATTCAATTGGTGTCAGCCTATTTTGGGCTGGGTCCAATGATGAACGTTGTTGTTCTCTAGGTCTGAACTTAAGAGAAAGATGAAATGATAACATGACCAATGACTCTAAAATCCCCACGGAGGAAAAAGAAATGGTCATGACATCCAGATTAACATCGAATGACGCGATGACAACGAGTATCGTTATCAAGGCACTGGACGAACCAAAAATGATACCCATCGCGTTACGGACTTTTCTCTCATGTGGGAAATATATCAAGAATAAGCCTTCGGGGATATTATCAATCTTTCGAGTAGAACGAAGTTAGCATTGATCGATCTTAGACGATGTGATGGTCGAACCTGAGTATAGAACATTGATCTGTTAAAAACAAGAAGTAGAATGCAAAAGGCTTGATGGTTGAAATAGAATGTAGTTATGATAATTCCAACATTAGAAATTATAAGAAATATCCATTGTGCAAGCTTGGGTACTAGAGACCTTTGTGAAGATAGAATTGGTTGAGGATGCCGTCTTTTAGTCACGTATGAGTGCACGTCGATCGACATCCAGAGTATAAGAATGAACAGTACAATAATTGAAGATGCTTGGTAAAATATGTTCAGCATGATTATAAACGTGAGTCAATTTTTGAGATATAAGAGTTCACTTGAAGTTGAATTCGGACAGAGCCATCTCTTTATACTCCAGTGATCACTCGACTGACACAAGCCCCTGTCAATCATATGATATCTATAGCTTTACAAAATCATACCCTGAGTAGTTTAACTTTGAATCTATATGTACAAGATCATTTATATTTGCTGGGACTATATGTAGTACTACTAGGCTTATTCATGAAATGCGACGCTGCTTTGTAGCCCTGCGAAGCTGATAGGTGCATGTCCGCTTTTTGGAGGGCACAATATTGGCGCGTTCTGAATCAAGGCGTTCCTTGACACACACACAATTGGCCGCTTCAAGCCTTCTGGAGTGGGAATTGTGATCTATGGTACCAAAATTAGCCTTGAGCATCTGCTTCTTCTCAAACCACTCTAGCGAGTGGGGAAAGCCACTGATGCTCCTTTGCAATGATTGACTGAAAGCTAGAGAAACATTGAATGTGTCGCTGGAATGCCTTGCAAAAAATGACACCCGCTTCTGATATCTGCCACAGCCTTGACATATGTCATTCGTTCCTAGAAACCCTAGCGAAGAATCAGAATCTATGGCGAATCGGGCGAAAGGATAATCGGATAGTATATTCAAAACCAAAGCATGACTGTTTGGGCTCCGCGATAGTATAAATCCCTCGCAGATATACAAATCGCCATTTCGTTGAATGGGTTTCGCCAACTCAAAGAAAAACGACGCTGCCTTGAAAGCTCGAGCAATATCCTTCAGATCACCAAGACCTCTTCGAACATGAGCTTGAAGGGAATTCATTTGATCGGCATCATCGAGGTCTGGCTCCTGCCTGAGTGATATATCCAATCGAAAGTGTCGGCCTTTAATTTCTTCCTCGAGGCCATGCCAGTAATCTTTCCAATTAATATCGCCATCCAATGACAAAGAGGACATAGAAGCACGATATAGGCGGGCCACAGCTCCGTCCTGAAAGATATTGCGAACATTTGGAAAATTCTGGGATGATGATCTCTCCTTGTACCCAGTTCCAATTGATAGAACAATATCACAATCTCCATCTTCCCAGATACGCCGAACTTCACGTAAGCCTGGCTTGACAGGGTTATTATACTTTAGTCCACCATCTTGAAAGGTGCCCAAATTTTCCAACAGCTTTGGTTTGAAAAACCTGGGAAATGAAGTCAGCGTTTTTGTAACCGAAGGAAAGGCTAACATGTACCATGGAGCAGCGGTGGTGCACCTCGCACTAAATATAATCAAAATTAGCCCAAGCTGTATCTGTATACTAGGGTTCCAGTAATTCTTACGCCTCCCAAACTTGTATTTCGTCTGTGTAGTTTTTCGATCGCACATGATTGAATTCTACCAAAGTCAGATAAAAGTAACCAAGAAACTGTAATTTGCGTACTTGAGTTCGCAGGATAATCAATTTGACCATTATAATTAGAAAAGAGGCACAAGGTAGCATCAGAGATTGTGGTTGCAGTAACGGCAACCTTCATCCCACTTCGTCCAAGGGGCATTGGTCCAAACAATGGCCCTGGCCCGAATGCTTCCTTCAAGGTTTTTTCTAATAATGATGCACTATATTGGCCATCATTCATATAAGACGCGAAAAATCTTCTCGTTTTCCCCAAGATGGACAGCTTTGATCCAAATTTGGAAGGGAAAACCTTCTTGGCGAATCTCTGAAAAAAATTCAAACACTTTTTGGTGTCCCAATATCGAGAAAAAAGAGCTAGTATTATTAAGCCACCTGTATCTTATCAACATTAAGTTCACTCATGCAGATTAAATGGTCTTACCAGAGCTTGTCCCTATTCCAAAATCAAAATGTTCCTGTACCAGATAAGGAAGACCAAGCGTCTCTTGAAAACAATCAAGAAATTCCAGTGGTATGATACCCCTTGTTCCTCCACCATCTATACTTATCAATCGAGCACGGCATGTTGGGGGCTTGACTTTCGATTGCAAAAATACTCTAGACCGACATAAAAGACATTCATCAATACTAAAGCAGTACTCCAGACCCCGAACGCTCTTGCCAAATGTCGTAACACAAACTTCACAGATGGCATGTCCACATTCCATAACGTGTTCTGGTTTTCGCTCGAGGCAGTATAAACAAACGGACATACTCTTCAAATCGGACATCTTGATACTACTCAGTATAATATGACTGCGCATCTCCACGGCAGTGGAGCTTTTCGTCTTCATTTTTTGTTCCAATTGCAACAGTTTCCTGCAAACTTGATCGCAGAATGAATTCGATGTAATTCCCTGTGACTTCGTAAAATTTTGAGATGCTACTAGATAGAAATCCAGATAGAAAGTACGAAAGATGTCATATGAATGGAAGACTGGACATTGTGTAAGCTTGTATCCTGAAATATTTGAAATATACTTTACCATGCATATTTGGTGGAAAGCTGTTCAAAACAATAGCAGACGCAAGATATGGAATGACTACATCGTTTTCTATCTTATGCTGAGTGCATAAGTCAAGAAATTTTTCAAGATACTCGTGAGATCTTGTCAAATTTTGAATTTCGTGTCTAGATTCCAATATGAAATTGAACGGTTGCCTAATTCGTTTTACGAAGCGATGAATAGCTCGATCAAAATAAGCAGCGATATGATTGGATGAGAAGAGGACCTGTGAGTCAATTCGTGATGTTCTGGATGCGATTATTTCTTGGTCAATACTTGTTCTAAGAGCCTCCCATCGTAATTCTCTGGGTTTAGCAGGATTGCGAATATTGATGATATTCAGCGATGAGTACGAATCGGAGAATTTTGGTATTGCTAGAACCTGTGAGAGAAAAGTGGGTACAAGTCTTTCGAGAAGTTCTTCCGGCATGCAGGCTATAACAAGAATGCGTGAATGTGAAGTGTTCGGAATACTAGCTTCTCCCTTCTTTGTCGCCCAAGAGGTAAGCTGTGTTACTACCCCTGAAAAGCCTCCACAATCATCGGCGAATATACATACAACATCAATAAACATTGATATTACTTCGGCATAGAGTGAATCGTGTAGTCTTTCAGTGTCTTGAAATTCACCATCAATCAGATGACGAGTGCTTTCATGACACTTCCTTCTTAAAATAGACTTCGCAACCCCAATATTCTTGGTGATACCAGCATCGACAATGATTATAGGATGAATGCTATTGGCCGTCAAAGGATCGACTGCGATATTAGCGATACCACTTTGTCGATGTTGCCAGATATAAGTATCTGAGAATGTATTCCTTAATGCCATAGATTTAATGGTCTTTCCAATGAAAAGAACCAAGGAAGGATATTGAGATGATGGGTTGGGAAAAGAATTAGCAATTCTCTGCAAGCGATAATCATGAAGTAAAGAGAATCTCGATTTCTCCGCATCGGAAAATATAGTTAATAACTGAATGTGAGCACAATTTGAGACAATCATAATTCAAAATTTGAAATAAAGACAGTGGGGAATAGGTTTACGTGCTTGAGGATAAAATATTTATACCAAAAAAATGTGTGAAGGATGAAGGGGGGGTTCTTAAATTAGAATCAATGAGGGTCTATTAATTTGATTACCGAGGGCCTCTCAACATTCGTAGGCGTCATGTATCATACATGGTCACGTATAGTGTATAAATATATTACTACTATCAATTGATATTGAATCGCAAACCAAACCACTTATTCATCCATTCAATTTCAAATATGGACCCCAAAATGAAAATTCTCGAGATATCAGATGAAGACGAGGATGTATTTAAGAAAGCAAACGTTAGAACGGGAGATAAGATGGAATATGAATGCATGAAGAGAGCCAACCAGAACCTTGAGCGCCAGATTGAAAGTCTAAAACAAGAACGAGCTCGAAATCGACAGCACATTCAATATATCACCAATACCAATTATCTCTTAACTCAAGATATATTAAATTTGAGATATGGGATTCAAATTTTACAGAGTACGATTCAATATGTTTCCGATGGAAGAAAGAATAATGAAACTGAGCAGCCGAGAGGGAGGGGACTTTGGAGTTAATTGACATGATTTCCTTTAATTAGCAAACTAATATTCTATCTGATCATGATTAAACCTTGGTGCAACAGCCTCTAGTTGGGCATAACTGATGAATGGAATAAGTATTAGTGATGTTGAAGGTGCCAGAAGTTTGTTCTGATATGTCAGTCTACTATCTTTGTACATGGATAATGACATACCTGCTTCAACTGGTCCAATGAACAAAATGAACAGATTTCCACAAAATTCGCGATTTCAGCAGACCATATCTCGGGGGCTCTTAACGCGAGCTTTTCATTTGGCTCATAATCAGGAACTACTCCATTTTGCATCATGCTCAGAGCTAGCAGTCCCAATACCCTAGCCGTTGCAAGCCCCATCTTCTGACAATGTCCAATCCAAGCTTCATCATTAAATCTAACTTCTAAGATATATTCGGGTGTAACTTACCAATCTTAACGCACCCATCAGATTCTAACAAGATGTTAGATGTGTCTAGTGTGTCAAATGAATAATCTTGCGTTGCTAAGTACTGCATTCCACGATATATCTTTTTTCGATCAGTCTTTTTTCTTCACTATACAAGTTTGACCTTCACGCACCTGGGAGCATATATTTGATACGTGAATTTCTTCAAGTCTCAATGGAATGGCAATGATTTGCCTCAAAGAGACTTGAGCGTATTCCGAAACGATGGTCTTCTTCCCGTGAAATTCGTAGATCTCGAAACACCGTTGCAAGTTCTTATGCTGACAATTCAAGATTTTCGCTATCGGTAGCAATTGCCTCAGCTCCTTCAACGTTACGACGAAAGTAGGCAGCGATAATTTACGAGCCAATTTGACACGGTTATTCATGTCGATACCACGTAGTGTATCATAATGGAGAGAAGGGTCATCATAATGGATGGATGTCCCACTTGAGGCTGTGCTTTGTCCATGAACAATGAGGGGAAGGCGTGGGGGCAAGTGACTAGGATTAATATTCTCTGCGGAATGTACGGGAGTGGGCAACCTAGTCTCATTGAATAATTGAAGCCGATTATCGGGTAGTCCTGGAAATTTTGTGCGTCTTCTATCGCCTGATTCGACACTTGGGGACTCGTGCTCTTGCTTGTCATCCAGAGTTGTTGAAAAAGGCTTCGGCGTGGTTGAGGTTTCATCCACACCCGGAAATCGGGTCAATCGTTTCATCGTATCGAACGGCATATTCTGACTGAACGATTTTGCTTTGCAGCAAGTGAGTGTCTAGAATTTGGGTTATATACCTAAGTGAATGGTGTGGGCTCATGGCATACCCCACTACATATGGCTTTTGCGTGACAACGCCCTACGATGAGCTATTTTGGGATACATGTCAGCACCAACGAATTTTTTATTTGAGAAAGATCGAAAGCTCCTGTTTGTTAAAATAATTCAATATTTATGATAGGTGGCGAAACTCAAAAACAAAATGAATTCACTTGGCCTTCGTTTGTTAGCTTCACTCGAGAAAGAATTTGCGAAAAACAAAGCTTCTCATTACAGGGGCACTGCACGAATCCGCACATCACAATTATTATTTCCAGATCCTTTGCGTCCCAAAGATGAAAAATTAGTTGATACCCTTAAAAGGGATTTCCGTGGAGAGGGGTGTTTACAGCACGAAAGGGATTGTAGCGTTCCTGCTATAATTTCCGATGATGCCTATCACCAGATTTTAACGCATCTCAATATCACCAGCGAGCAACTTAGGCAAAATTCGACGACAAACCCAACATTGTACGAGATTCCACATAGTGTGACTTTGAATTGTCTTCATGGACAACATCGGATCCTAGCTGCTTCTAGTTATCTGCCTCCGGGGGATCGATGGTGGTTGGTGGATCTATTTGGGCCAGGTAAGAATAAAAATTAAGATTCTTCTTTACGCAGTATACTTACTATAAATAGGAATAGATGAGAGAACCAGAGGCTTATTGAGAGAAGGTCATTCATACTCCACGAACTACTCTGGTGGTGAAATATTTCGGCAAATTAGACTGTGTCAATTTAATAGGGATAGGATTGGCGAGGAAAGATGGCGTGCCAGGTTGACTGTGAATCAGAATCAAGATCTTAATAAGCTTCTGAAGAGAAGCTTGCTTGTCTTTTCCCTAGACTCTATTCTTCCTCTAAGGGGTCTCTGGGGGGATTTTCATATGGGTTCGATGGACATATTCCTGTCTATGAAATGTGATGAGGTGATGCTTATCTTCACTTTAGCACCAAAAGCACAACACTAATCGTTGTTTTATATAGGAAATTAAGAATTATATAGATCTGATCCTAAAGACTTGGACGACGATACTGGGTCCTGATAATAATCTCATGGCAACGTTAGACCAAAAGACAGTGAAACTTATGGAATTAAGGGCTCCTGCAGTTTCGAAGTTGGATAACGAATTCATAAAGAACAAATTCAAGTCGCAAGACCTCTTTCCTGGTATTTTTGACCCAAATGAGCGGAGGATCATCATGGATCGTATTCTCCGCATTGATATTCTGGTTCCCAGTATTTTTACTCTGTTCAAGGATCTCAGGTATCTGGAGCCTGCTGCCAAAGCAATCAAAGGGATATTTCCAGCACCTGACTTCAAAAAGAAGACTTTGAGAGAAGGCCTTCGATTCTTATTCTCTGATGAGATAATCGCTACTACAAAATTGTCAGTTCAACAAACAGAGGACACATTCACGGAAACCACTGGAAGCTTTGATCACACATTTGATCTTGCCATCAGACAATTGTTTCTATGCGCGATGAGGTACTTCACGGATCCATCCAATATCTCTTCGAAGAAGAATATGAACCCAATTCAGCAAACCCTGAATGCACCCAAACGCTATCTAGGGTTCAAGTTGCTGAACCTAAGTAGTCGATTGAACTTTGTATCATTGTTGCAGACATCTCAAGATCCTATCCGGGAATTACTGATTGATATTTTGCAAACCCTCCCAAAAGAAATATTCAAGCTACGCTCGGACCCTCCAGCAGACTTAATTAACTTATTCATTCAATATATTTCAGAATCCACAGCGACAGCAGATGTTTATACGAATCCGGCTATTACTATTGGTGGAGAAGGAGGCGAGCCTTTGAGTAGACGATGTGGTCGGGCATGTGCAGATATCAGTTCTAAAGATCGTGTTCATTTATTCTTAGAGAAGATGCACCGTCCTTTACACGAGTTTCAGAATGATGGTTTAGATGTTACCTCGTTCTTTGTCAAAAGATGTATTTATCTTGCATTTTTTGGGGACTTAGCCATAGAACTATCACCTCAACCCCCGGTAGAGCCACAACCACCGCAAAGTCATAAGACATCTACAGAGCCAATGCCTCAACAACCAGAAGTACCACAACCCCCGCAACAACAACCGCCACCTCCAGAAGTATCACAATCCCCGCGACAAAATCAAAACTCAGCAGAACCATCACTAAAACAACCGCCGCCATCTCCAGAAGTATCACAATCCCCGCGACAAAATCAAAACTCAGCAGAACCATCACTACAACAACCGCCGCCACCTCCAAAAGTACCACAACCGCAAAAATCACCACCACCTCCAGAAGTATTACAACCGCAAAGACAGAATCATCCCCAAAACCGCCTTGATGAACATGAAGTCCAATTCCTTCTTGCTCCTTTCAAAAATCCTACAAGTACGGTTCTATTCGATAAAGAGATAGTAAACAAGTATGCTGGTCGTTTCGCTAACCATGGCTATTCCTTTATGTTAGAAGGGGTCTCTTTTTTCACTTGGGATCAGTGCTATGAGATGTTAAAATATCATAAAAAACGCAGGGTACTCGTAGTAGGAGATCCAAAACTACTTAAAAAGGTATTCCCTGGAAGAGGGTCGCAACTACAGTTAGGGGAAAAGAAGCAGAAACTTGGCCGAAATAAGTTATATAATATAACTAATGGACCACAACCATGGCACTTGGAAAACGAGGAGCTCCCACATAAAAATCCTATTGGTAAAAGTAGCCAAGAAGGGAAGAATCAGGAAGAATCTCAGAGTGATGAAAATGCAATGAACAAAAAAAGATTTTCAGAGGAAACTTTGTAATTGTAAAAAATTACTTTTATTTTCTCCAATCACCTTGCAGTAGACTTTACAAATCAAAAATCTTTACTGCTATTTTTCGCGTTAGTTATACGTTATGAAGTAAAAATATAAAAACGTACGTGTTATTCTTGAAGTACTATAGTAATAAGTAGTAACATCAATTAAAGGTAAAGATTTTGCAATAGGTGATTAAATCAAACGGTAAATTACTTTTTAGTGTTAAGGGCTTTTTCCAAGGTAGATGATTCCGTGAAGGTAAAAGGAATTCTTGCGGTAGTATTTCATTCACAGGTAGATGATTCCGTGAAGGTAAAAATAATCCTTATGGTGGTAATTTATTCAAAGGTACATACAGCAATTCTACTACTTAAATTTAAACCTACATGTTCGTAGAAGAGTAGAGGTTTTATTTGTTGATTGAGTTTTTATGGTTAAAACTCTAATCAATGGGACTCGTAACTAATTGTACCTACATATAAAAGGGTACCTTTATTTATTGTAGTAGCGATTTCGTATATTTGGAAATAATGATACAGTTAGTCTTAACTTAGCTTAGTAATTGTATCTTAACTTAGATCCCCATGATACTAGTAGGCAGTATGCCATGATACCAGGAGGCAATATCTAAACTTAGATCCCCATGATACTAGTAGGCAGTATGCCATGATACCAGGAGGCAATATCTAAACTTAGATCCTCATGATGCTAGCAGGCATAGTAGGGAGCATTATGGATTTGAATAAAATAATTGATAAGACCTTCTTCGTATCGTTTTATTCATCGACTATCACTGACAAACATGACTTCAAGAGCCAATAAAATGAGGAGTGAAGCCATTAGAAAGAGAAAAGCCACTCTTATTAAGAAGGCACATGAGCTCGGTAGACTTGACGGAATAGATGTTGCCGTCTTTATTTTTCATCGGAATCAATACTTTACCTACAAATCCGTCGACACAATCTCTTGGCCACCATCTATCAACGATATAGTAAGTCTATTTCCAACCTTATGTAGTATATTTTTTGATATTTTGAATAGCAATTAACATACCCTATGCCTGTAAATTTTACTTTTAAAGACATAGAGGAAAGATTAAGTTTGAAACGGAAGACAGCAGGTAACACACTTCTCTTGATCATCTTTATTATATTTTAATATTTCTGTAGTAGATGGAACATCACAAGATGAAAATTTGTTCCCTATTTCCACACATCGGGAAGTTATTGAAGAAGGACAGCTTCATGAAGTCCGATGCGATGAAGTTATTCCTTCTGAGATTAAGAAAGATTAGCGGAGTGATTTGACTGAGGTGTTGTGATTAGATTAGATTGTGTGCAACATAAAAATTCAACTTGTATGAGTCGCACTACTTAACCACTCGTGTATTCGAACTCACCTCCTTCTCCTCTCCTGTACTGAATCTGAACTCTGTTAACTTTCCATTTATCGTCTCCTTTCCTCTCATCTCCTTCAGATTGGACGACTTCTTCCTCCCCTTTAGTCTGAGAGGAACACGGACAGAGTTTCGAATATGCTGTTACAAGTTCGCCGAGTTGTGAAAATGAATCTCGTCATTGCTAAGCTAAAACATCAAGCTAGAAAAGGTACTGAACTAAACACAAACGTAAAACCAAACACATAAAAAAGAAATCGGAGCCCTAGAATGTCCCTCAAATAAGAAAAACTACCCATCATTCTAACCAAATCTCCATAGATTGCATATCCACCGTATCAAAATGGCCATTCAAAAGAAACTTCTGTATCGCCATCCTTGCAACATCCCCACGCCATTTTGTACTAATTCCTCTACCTGAAATGCGACAATTGGGGCATCTAAATTTAAGAAAACAATGATACTTGAATCCCATGGAGGTTAATTTATTTGGCGGGTGAAAAGTTGGATGCTTCATCACTGCCTCCTGTATGAACAATCGGGATTCGCAAGGTCCAATGAGAAAAGTGAGATTTTGAATGTTCGTACAATTCTCTAATTGTAACAACACACCTTTTATATCGAGATGACAGAAGCAGCCCAAAGTAGGATGTCCAAATCTCATATCCTGAAAGTCAATGGTGATATTTTTCATGATAGGCGCCATGGGATGACCAACGAAGGAACTGGGATCCAAGTCGAAATTATTTCTCAGATAGAATATCGATATAGCTGTTTGAAAGAGGACTTTTGAGATCATCCATCTTTGGAGTCGCCAGTTATGGTTCCTGTCTCTCACCTTGATGACATAAGGTGGCTTTTCTATCTCCATGACATTATCTAATATTATGTACCAGATCTCTGCAGGAAGATGGAGTTCTTTATTTGGTTTGCCATACAGGCAACGTTCTTGTGCTCTAAAATTGAATTAGTATCTAATATCCTTTATTGTATCTCATCCTACTTACAAAACATATCTCCTTTCAGCTTCCCATAACATAGTTAGCTGGAATTGAAACAATACCCTTAGCGCCTGAAGTGCATCCAAAGCAGGGTCCAACTGAACCCAATCTTTCTCTATTGCTGTGATTCTCAATTCCACTCGCTTCGTTATGATATCCAGTGTGAACTTTGCCAGCCTGCGTGCATTTTCCGAGCGAGTCCTTCGTGTGTTTTGGCTCGTTCTATGGAAAAGTCTTTCTATTTTTTGAAGGTGGGATTTTTCGTCAGTTAATCGCTCTTCGTCCGATCTAACTTTTGATTGTAGACCTTTACAAATCTCTTTCATAATTTTCTTAGCCACCCAGATCTTGAGGGTATCATACTCCAACGATCCCACATACTCTCTCATGACAACAGTAGATTCTATGGTAAAATCCCATTCTGTTTCTAGAGGCTCTTCGAATATGTAAGGTTTGTGTTCACATATTCCGAGTTCGATGTCTTCACCACTGCGTGTATACCGATGTTCAGAGAATCCATCTTCGAGGTCGATATCTTGATCAACTGAACACTGAGTGAGAAGAGATGGCCAGTCATAGCCTGGTGGAAGTAGCGCAAAATCTTGATCTGAGAAATATCTTTTGATCAAAGACTGATTGTGAGTGCCATGCAGTACGCTTTGAGTTGACATATTGATTTCGAAAGTGTAAGTGGAGTGAGAATAAGACTTCGTTTGCTCTTGACCTCTCGAGAGTTATGAAGTATCATTACTATAAGCTTACATAGGTTGATGAGACGAAATTAAATTTAGAATCTGTCACAACCGAACTGTCGGTATGAGTATGAGTATATTTAGATTTGGCTAAATTTGTCAAAGTGTCTTATTTCTAATTTTGGAAATGTTGGTTTCTATCACTAGTAATCTGACCAACTTAGGCTCCGATCAGCTCTCTGAATTCTTTCCATCCCTCTCTCGTGGTCTTTTTTGACATTCCTCAAAAGCTTGAAATGGTATAGTGCCAACATTGTTACCATGAAAACCGTGCAGGTTCCTGTCACAGCTGTGGTCACGATCGCCGTGACTGACCAAACCCCTCCTCTCGCTGTGTAAACGTTTATCACAGTCGTACCCAACCCCGTAATCGAATTTATGAAGCCTGGTCTTTCACTAGTCTTCAGTAAGTTTCTTATCTCTTAATAAAAATATTCTTACAATATGATCCGGTTTATCAACCAAATGTAATTCAATTTCCACATCCACCAGAGCCATGCCATACCAAAAGCACCTATTACACAAAATATTGCAGCCACCCATAATAATGGAAGATTTTGATATACTCCCAGCACAACAGTGCCAGCTTTACCAGCTTTATCGGCTACTGCAGTCGACTTCTGTAGTGAAGTGAAGGTTGAAGGTAGTACCAGATAACCAGCCAGAAGAATCCATGTCATCACACTTGCCAAGATATTGTAAATAGTAGGAATACGATCAAGCTGGAGAAGCATGTTGGTATAATTTGTTGGCCCATATTCATACTTGGGATCCCGAGAATTTTGAGACCGTCCAGAATTGTTGCCTCCTTCCATCCTATTGGTCAATCTTATATTTTCACTATCGCTACTCACGCTGTGCCACGTTCGAAAGTGTCGTTGGACACGCATATGCGCCAAGGAAGGCTTCAACCTCAAAGAAGATGGCGAATTTAATGGCATTAAGTTTACTATATTGTATGATGGGAAGTGATAAGGGAAGAACAATGTAGAAGTTTGGAGTTGATGGGAAGGTAAGATAGATTTATAAGTTTAGAGTCAGGTATCAACTACTTCTTTTCCAAAATTAGTATAAATAGGTGTTAATGACAATGAATGATCATGGAATGCAAATGAAGCCTCCCTTTTGCTTTACTACTTTTCATTCATGCGTTATGCACCAGGGTTTAAAAGCCAGTTTTGTTTAACCATACCCCATCGCGTGTTTACCCTGAAAATCAGCCGAGTACGAGGCTTGCCCCAGACTTTGACCAGGTGCTCACCGTGTTCACTCAATATAGTCATGCAAGCCTGAACTTAATTCCAATCAAAACACACAATCAAAGAGATCAAGAGATATGTATTAAAAATCAGGATATATGTAATTACATTAACCCTGTACTACAATTCAATTCTTTATCCACACCTCATGTACCTTTACTCAAGAACATGACTATACCCCCGTGCCCGGCCTTGTGAAAAGCAATCCTTGTCAGCCCCCACCCAGCTTGGTACGTGCACTGACCCAAGAGAGTGGTTCATGATGACACGATAGGTAAGCGTAATTCAACATCGCGACGGCACTTAATCGAAAAATGAGGAGAAAAAATGCAAGATATTCCATTGAAAATGCCCCTGCAAAATAAAGTTTTGTCCATATCACGTACACTACTCTACTAGCTTGTGGGAGCACTGAGAGCATGTTATTTGAGAGCAGACTATGTTCATCCTTTTCATAATACTTGGAGCAAACCCATTGCAGAATTGCGTCATATCTTGGGACCAATTCACCAACCATCGCATCTGCTCTTTCAATTGCTTGACATCGCTTTCTAAGCGTAATTCCCGCGCAGATGGCATCAAAGTATGCCCTCCGTATTGGTATGAAGAGCTATTGAAATATTGAGATTGAGTGTCTAGAAGTGGGGTAGATATAATAGTGCTTGCTGGAATGGTGCTTGGCATCATCGCAGGCTGAGGGTTATGTCCTTGGAAGGAATGATCAATATTAAAGTGGGTCGATTGATGAGATGGATTGGAGTCTGCTCTAATAAGCCATTCAGAATCGTAATATGGCGCCTGAGGGGCCTGTTCGAATAGTCCTTCGGTTCCTTGCCATTCCTGGTCCGGATATTGGTTGTTAACCTGTTCCTCGGTAAGTTGACCAACCGTCTCATGAATTATTGAGTTCAATTGTCCGTAGTCGGGTTGTTCTTGGAAACATTGGTTGTTGCTCCCCTTCGCCATTATATCTAGATTCCCGAGTTGTTCTTGAACTAAGGGTTCATCGTTGAGAATCATCTCCAACCGCCAGTGATTGTTTTGTTCCTGGGGTGGATTGAGATCCGAATGCTCGTCATTGTCTCGTCCTTGTGCTTGATTGAGAGCCGATTGCTCGTAATCGATCTCTGCTTGTGCATGATTCCGTTCGACGTTTTCATCAATCAGCAAACTGGGCCATTGATAATTGTTTTGTTCCATAATGGAGATAAGTTGAATGAATGGAGGTATTGTTGTTTTTGTTGTTGAGGTTTAGATAATTAGATTAAGATAGGTTAAACGTACTTATTATATATTATCGGACTTGGCAGCAATTTTCTATTAATATCTTAGTGAGAGATTTCGATATTCAAGAACATGGAGTAGCGTTTCATCTTAGCGCATTCCTTTATTGTTGGATGTACATTCTTAGAAGCCGAATTAGATATCGTAGATGTGCTTTTCAGGCCGGAGGCCAATTTTGGATGGTTGTACGGATCCTTTCTAATTTTGGAATTCGGAGGGGCGAAGCAAGACACATTCTGTTGGTAATGCTGCTGGTAGTACTTCTAGTCAACTTTAAGCTTGTCATTCTTTATCTCAATTACACACCTCACACCACTCTTATTTCTTTCATCATGCCAGGACGAAAATGGACACAGGAGGAAAAGGATCTTCTCGCCACTTTGCGGAATGATCATCCGGATCTTAAACTGTCTACCCTTACAGAGCTTTTCAATGAGCGTACAAACGGTTCATACCGTAGTATTTACGGCCTCCAGGGAATATGGAGGCATCAGAGGAAGGATAAGCTTGGTGAGAATGTTGAACATAAAGAAGTTTATTTCATGTATTGATTATTTTCTCAGGGTCATCAATGGAATGCCGCAGAGATACTGGAAATTTTACTCCTTCTACGTTTAAAAAACGTCTCTCCGTCTCCCGACCACGTCCCACTCTCTTCCAACAGTCCACCCCAGTTTCATCCCTTCCCGTCCCCTCATCGTCTAATTCAATTCCTTTCAAATCTTCTCCTATTTCATATAAAGAATTCGATAAACAACAAGAAATAAGAACCGTGAGTGGAATAACAGCGAAAGAATTTTGGATAATGGTGCTCAATGGTCTCCCCACCGCACCAATTATCTCATCTCAGGTTGGTTCATCCTGATACCAAATCATTTGATAACTAACTCATTGCTAGGCATATATCATTAGCAACTTCAAAATTTCCCCTTTGCCTATCGTAGCCGGATTTGACTTGGGGAAAAAACTAGAGGACGTACTTGTCTTTGAATAGATACTAATGCTTCCTTCGTATCAATTACCATCGTTGTTCTCATACTGCGAGTCTTCCGATCTTGTGACCTCCTGTTCCAGATGATATCCTTCTACAATATCTGCACCGAACGGGCTTTGTAACTTTAAACAATATTTGCCAACACAATATGCAATGAAGAACAAAATAATCAAAGATGCTAGAATGATCATCAACCCAGTGGTCTTATTGCTAATCGTTCTCTTCCAAATCATGTTACTTCTTTTATTCTCTTTCATTTTGAACAAGAACTTTTACTTCATAAAAAGAGGGAAAGGAAACCAAAAGTCGTGCTTACGCCCTACCATACCACACTATCGGATGGATGGAAATTTAGACCCACACCAACACCATTGCAACAATTGGAATGTCGGCATTACCATTTTTAGGACAGAAATAGTATATTCTAATGCAGTCTTATAATTTTATGACTGATATACATAGTGATGAGGGGTTGTACATTGAAATGCATGTAAGATCGAGCACCAACCCAAAAGATAAAAATAAAGCAAAGTAAAGCATTTATCACTAACCATCTCACATATATGGAAGTAACTATAAGTTGACTATCAAATACTTGAATCACTTGCATTATCTTAACTTTATCCCTTCGATACAAGTGAAACCAAATTCTAATTTTTCGCAACAATTTTCAACTGCACATACAGGACAAAATTTCGAATTCGACAACCATGCATACTGATCCAGCTAATAGCGAGATTACCGTGGCAGAAAACGCAGAGGTTAGTTAACAATCAAAATCAGAATCTAGAAACCGGATACTGACTGTAACTTAAGCAACAACCGACGGTGCCCGGTGCACTCGGAGCCCTTCGCATTCAAACCAATATTGACAATGGGAAAAAGGTTGAGGTTGCTAAAGCACAGAAGCAATCTGCTAGACCTTCTAACTCCAAATTTTGTCAACGAAGCTCTCTATATCCAGCCATTGAGTGGGTCAAGATTCCAGATGCCAACGAGGATTCAGATTCCAAAATGTCCATCGATTCTGCTTGTGACACTCAAGCTCTGGAGTCCCAAGAACGGCAACATGAGGCTATTAATGACACTTTCCAACAAATTATCATTGCTGGTCCTGCTGGTCTTAATGAATGGCCCAGTTTCTTGGACGCTACTCGTCAGCAAAACACAACCGCCGGCTTAAGTCAAAGTCTTCCAAAAAGTGACACAGCTGCATCTGCGGCCGCTCAACATCTACAAGTTCTAACATATTTTCATGATTGGAACAAGCAGTACAATCGCACTCTCAAGGAAGCAATCGAGGAAACTCATAAGATAAGGGATTACGTGCGTGAATACACAGTGTCTGCAGGAAGCCGTATTAAGATAGCCTCTCAAATCTTTGATGCCGATTCAAAACTCATCCGAGAATATCGCGACTGGAATAATGATTACAAGCATCTTGTTGCGAGATACCACTCGATAATGAACCAACACGCAACTCTATGCCAAATTTTTGATGATAGGCACAGTGCAGAAAAAGAAGAGGATCCCACCACTGGGTACACTTCCTCCAATGCCTCAAATACTGATCCCCATATCTCCAGTCAGAACTCTGCAGAAAATTCAAGTGCAGCAGCCGTCAATCTTGGTACCATTCGTCATGAAGATCTAATGGATGGCCTCACTACAAACTTCGATGAGGGCCTTACACAAATGCTAAGTACTGCTTCGCCTGGCCCGCAGATTAATTACGAAAATTTTCGTCTGCGTTATCGTCTTAACCGGTGCGATTATCTCACACGTCTGCGTGCTGAAACAACTGAGAAATTGGCTAGTTTGAGGATATTAGCTGCTAGATTATTGGAAGATGATGATTTTCGCCAAGAAAGTCACATGCACACTCTCTTGTTCAATTGCCAAGCCAGGATTTTTAGCATTGCTGAGAACCTTGAACGTCTTGAGATTGCTTTGAAGGAATTTGGCTCCTAAGTAACTTTGTTGATCAGCAACTGTGGTGAAAGTGGTGGAGGAATGAAATTGTCACTTTTTGAAACATTGATGCTGGACCGAAATTTACTGTCACGCTTTGGAACTTTGTACTTAAAATTTCGGTGGATCGCTGTCACTCTTTAAAACTAGGTACTTGAGAAACTTAGAAGCTGTTTGTCATTCTTTCAAGCATTTGATAATTCTCAGAGTTATTCTACAATTATAAATCGTTATGTCACTTGATTACTGCTCAACTTCAATTAGAAACTTGCCAAATAATGCGTTGCTAGATCATGAGTGTAGACTATTCATTACCTTGAACACAGTTTCATCCAGGCAATCTCTAACTTGGATGTGGGGAAAAATTTGCAAATAGGGACTCATATTCAGTGAATGATTGAAATCCATTGCTACGGTTGATACTTGAATAAACGTGCGATAGGAAGAGGTTGACGAGTAGGCTTGGAAATAATGGAAGTGGGGCACACTTAGAAAAATCTCTCGTAATCATCCAATTGTGGAAAATAACGATGATGCACGGTCATGATCGAAGGATAATCATTTAAAGTACTGTAACATGGCACCTCCGCATACCCTGCTGAACAGTTGGTCTATGCTTACATTTGCGATCCGAGAATGTCGACCCCACCATAGCCACTCGATAAGAAGATGGTTGCCCCACTTAGTCACAACCATCATGGCGGGATTTCTTACATCTATTCCTCGCTCCGGCATGATTAACGTAGCGATACTCCCAACGCTCGTTGCCCCACCCCTACCAGTCATAGCCATTGGCATAACCCCAGACTCAATATTAGTTGTCATACTGAGCCCTGATCGCTTGCGATGAGTTGACATCTTGAGCTAAGTATAGATAACTGTAGGGGTTATTCTTATGCTACCTTCACAGCGATTGATCTCCATCCCGCGGCATCTGAATACTTCCTAAGTTTAGCCATCGTGTATCTGTTGACCTATTGTGCCATTTGTCATAACTGTTAGTTGCCATCATCATTTATGATGTCTCCAATCTGATTTGATGCAATTGAATAGAGATTGATGTATATATATATATATATATATTCACTTACTCGTATAACAAAAACAACGACCAGAGATCAAAATTCACAACTATCGACATCTTCAACACCAACTCCATCCGCAATGTCACTATCAAGAAGACAAATGCCCACAAACAACAACTTTCGGGCTTCCTCTGTACCTCCCGATATGACTCCGATGGATCACGCTATCCTTCAAAGTAATGGCGTTACAACGGCAATAGAACTCAACAATCGAAGCTTGCAAGCTTGCAAATACGCTCCAGCTCTCAGTCCTACACAACAGATTGAGGAGTTGACCAGAGAAAATGGCCACTTACGCCATGAAATTCAATTTCTCCGACGGTGTTCGAAGATCGACTATGAGTTTCGTGACACGATCTACCAAATATATCAACAAGTTTATTTGATACAATCATTCAATATCTTCAACCAAATTCCTGATGTCAGGGAACGATTAGAAAAAGGATTTAATAAGTACCACGAAAAGACTGACAAAGCACGGGCTTCTTGGTTTGCATTTTATGATGTCAAAAATGATACTATTCAGGAAGGGATGTTTTTTTAGGCGGTGGTGACATTTTTGGTTAGAACTGGGCCTATTATGAAAGATATTATTGTTCTTCAATTTTGATTTTTGGTATAATGAAGAGAAATTTGTTTTCGCTAGATGGAGAATAGATGTTGGGTGTTGAAGATCTGAACTTTTGATTGACAAAATAGTGTTGTACTTAGCACCGTCATGTAACACAGGAGCAACCGACTGATGTGTCAATTTAGCACCTGAAAAATCTCTTTCCGGTATTCAAAGATGAGTGACTGGGCTCCAGGTCTTGAGGGGGGCACTCTCAATGTGCGTTGAGGTGAGAACTTTCAATATATCCACAAGAAACTTCCTGATCCTACGGTATTGTCAAGATACCCTATTCAGCCATCTATAATTAAAAACAAAATTCCTCACATACCTACACATGACTCTCTCTCTTATCACCGTCTCGATATATTTCGGATCTTCTTCTCTCAAACTGCTATTCGATTCCAACCTTTAGGTTCAATCTTTGTTGAGATAACTGTACATCTTCCATTATAGATACCGGAAATAAAGGTCTGTGGTGATCGCTTGAGGATAGTCCATTTCGAGTACATAGCAATAAAGCAACCTTCATAATGTCTGAGTTATGTGGTGATTCTGTGAAGTGATGTACTAGGATAGAGTGTGGCCGCATGGTCCAATGACTGATTGGATGTTTATCAATGAGTACCATTCGAGAGTTAGCACCTAATCTTCTTTGATTTGAAACATCGTCAAGATTTACCTTCTCTGCCAGCTCGCACTTTGTGACATTGTTGTCTTGTTGCGCATCCAATACACTTCCCCATTAATTTACACCTTCAAGGAAGCTCGATACCTTGGGGGCTCTTTAATCGATCAAGATCTCGTAACCGGTCGAGTAACGAGAGTCTGAGTAGTTCTTGACATACAATTTGATAGATTTTCTCGGCAACCATGACCGGGAAATGGTTATCTAGAACAAGTAGGATAGAAACTTGATTCTAGTTCCTGGTTAACTTGAGACGGTCTAAAACTTCAGATAGATAGATGTGTACAAGTTGGATACTTCCCGAACTCCAAGTATTATCAGAATTGTCTTCTGGCAAAAATTTTGCCATCATTCACAAAATGAAGGGGCATAACAGAAGGTGGAATGGGGTGTTCGGTTAGATATAAAAATAATCGAAATGGACGATTAATCGCGCTACAGAAATGCGAGACGGTGTATTCCTAAATCAAAATAGCCCTTTATCCCGGTGAATATTGCTGAGGACAGGAATAACGGTGGTGACCGGCTAGCTGAGACCAAAGATCGAGTGAATCTTTCGGACTAGGTTCGAGGGACGAGTCTGGGATAAAGTTTTTCTCTCCCTTAGAGCTTAGCAGCGTCGTCCAGCTGCCTCAAATTACGTGAAGCTCGCCTGATGTCATCTTGATTTTTTAATGAAAATTTCGTACCTCCACCTGGCCAGATCCGTAATGCAGAAACTGCCGAACGGTGCCAGTCCACAGACAAATTCAGAAAGGAAATTCGAAGCCTATTAAGAGGAAAATGACTTCTAGCTGAAGTGGAATAGATTTAATGAAAGATGGAGAAGCATGCATGAATTGGTACACGGTGATTTATAAAAAGAAAAGAACTGAGATAAAGAAGCACAACAACGACTGAGAATTGTTGTAGCTATTTTCTATTGTGATTCGATGAGCGCCTACACATAAGATTAAGATATTCGAGATTTGAAGCAATAAGTGAAGGATAAGATCTGCTAGGTGTACTAAATGCAATGACTCCTTCTCGACAATCAATTTCAACACCTCATATCTGTCTTCATCCTAGACATCCTAACTATTTCGAGAAACCTAGTATTCAACATCCATCCTGTCTTGTAGATACTCGCTGGAAATACTTCGAGTGATGAGGGAAGTAGATTGAGAAGGAATTTCTTCTTGCTGTGCGAGTGGGGGGAAAGCTGACTGAAAGTTGATTGCATTGGTTTCCCAGGTGGTGCTTGTTTGTGCTGCATCGTTGTTCTTGTAATAGTTCCTGGGAACCAAATAATATCTGTGAAATCGAATCTTGTTGCCGTTATCGTCAATAGTCTCAAACCCGAAAGAAACTATTTCTTCGTTATGAGTTGAGTCTTTAGATGAAGAAGGATACGTATTTGAGGCAGAGAAGTTAGAGGATGACGAAGTAGCGGAAGCTTGTGTATATTTAGGAGTAATTTGTAACCATCTCGGGACTGCAGAAATGGTATCTGTGCAAGTGGCTTGTTGTAGTAGTGGGATTGTAGAAAAACGATTGTCTGTGGGGGAGGAGGCATTGTAAACGTTGCACCTTTTTCGTTTCATTCCCTGCGTTGTATTCTCTGCCTTCTTCTTCCCAGTAACGTTGGTTTCGTATCTTGTTCCTTCACACACCTTCTTGTGACGATTGGAAATATTCACACCAATTTGATCGAACTCCGCTTTTGTCAAAGCTTGCCTGGGTTGTGATGGAAGGCATGTTTTTCGTACTTGGAATGATGGTGGCTCTATAAAAGCTTCAAGATTTTGCTTCTTTATTTGACTCATTTCAGACAATGTAGTTCTGTGTATGTTGTGGGTTGTTTAAGTCCTGATATGTGAAAGAAAGGGAGTGAGAGATGAAAACTGCAGATTAAATAATGACACGCATTTTATCCCCCTGGTTTGTAGTGCTAATCCAATTCGGATATTCCCCATACATTTAAGGCATGAAAATTGATACTATAATAAAATTACTTTCCTATCGTGAACTCATAATAGTATATGATTGTTCCTATGATATCACACCGTAGTTAGAAGGAAAAAGTGGGGGGTTTACGAGCGTCTAAAATGACACAAGATCACCTTGAGCCTGAACCGCTTATGGCATTCATTTTAATCACTGTCAGATTTGATCCTGCTTCTTATTACTGGTACTGTCATTCCATAGGCTGCTTTTCAGGGTCTCATACACTAACTTTCGGGGTTTACAGAGCCTTTAGGCTTCCAATAAGCTCAACCCAATGCCAATGTTATGACCTTTCGCTTCTACAGCTCAAGCATGGATATATCCAGCGTCCAAGCCATACCATCAGTTGATTCACCATCTTTCCCGATATCAAAATGATAGCAAATAGAAGGTCCACACATACTTCACATAAATAAGAGCGATATTATTAAGGGATCTCATGGTCATAATTCCATCAAATTCTAGAATATCATAAGATTAACGGAGCTATGATCCATGACATGTTTTATACAGATTATAAAAGTCAAATACAAGGAAACCAATAACTATAATTCAAATACTACGAAAAATAACTACGAAAGTCCCAAAAATCCGAGGATCGAAGCTCCATCATACAATAATCTTTGGTACTCCATTCCCTTCAAGTTCCGCAATACGATCTTGCAATGTCATAATCTTCCACTCTTTTCGAAATTTAAACAAATCCAACCACTCTGTCGGACATTTCCCAAAAGCCAAATATATTGAACAATCCAGCCCTGGCCAAACACCCGTCACTTTTCCAACAGTAGAAAGTGGTTGGCCGCAACACAAAGCCATCTTCTCTCCAACAAGGGATGCTAATTGCAGGTATGTATGATCTATTGAGAAGAAATGGGTATCAAGCCTGACTGAGAAGCTTTGAAAGCTTCGATCTATCGCTTGTAGCATCCTCAGTACTGCTACTGGATCGATCGATCGATCAGATGTGAATAGTTGATAGCAGGCTGATTTAACAGCGAGTAAATCTAGAGTGATTGGTTGTCGATTCATTGAAGAGATACCAATGATCCATTGATGTCTCACTTCTAAGATCACCATAAATCCACTTCCGATGCGAGTATTTTGATGACCGCTACCATTATTACATAGGAATTTCAACCCAAGTTCATTGTCATGGTACTGTAACCATTCACAATCTTCCGCGGGTACCAAGGTTTCATTCTTGAAAGTAATTTGGTAACGTTCTATGAATCCTTTGTGGTTGTCAGAGTCGTTTGTTGATGGAACCGAAATGATCTTAGAAGTGAAATGGGTGGGCGTATAGATTGGTGACAAGAGTTGTAGAAAGATAGCTTGGGGAAGCCCCTCCAACTCACGACAATCGTTATAAATCGCAATAATCTCATCTCTTGTGTATTCGGAGCGAAGGTTTTCGGAAACAATCTCTTTGAGGAAGTCTTCGACGTATTCTGTCGGAAGCAACTTTCTAGTAAGGTAGGCGATAGTTTTCACTAGTTTCTTCGTTGTGTCGATAGGAGCAATGACTTCAGGTAAGAACTTGCCAGCAATCAAAGCATTCGACTGCATTTGTCGCTCCGGATGTGTGCGTTTAACCATCTCGAGGATTGTTGATATGGTTTCACAGTCGACGGATGACCTTGGTGACTGACTCGTAGGATTGAGGGTTGCCTCTTTTTCATCACTGAGTGATAGCAAGTTTTTGAAATTGCTCATTGCGTTGGTTTGTTTTCCTCCACGCATCGTGAATTATGGGATGTAATTCGGGAAAGTGTCAAGAAGGCTTTGAATGAGAACAATTTTGAGATGGAGAATTAAATGTCAGTTGCGAAGATCAGGTCAATAATGCGGTAGAAGATAGGGGTACAGCAAGGATAGAAAGACTAGTGGATGCAAGACCTAGACTCCTACCTCAGTGCTGATATGATGGTGGCATCTAAGGTTACGTGGGTATTATTGGCAGGCTCATGGATTAGAGGTAAATAGTTAATAGATTCCCAGTCAAAATGATAGTAATATGCAAGTCCACATTGATTAGTTGGGGTTTGTGGGGAAAAAAGTTTTAACTTATTTATTGGATTGAGGGATTTCCCCAGTTTTTCAGTCATGGTGAAAGGCTGCTTCTCCTCAGCTGCTAAAAAGATAGTCAGAGTAGAAAGAAAGACATTCTTTTCTATATAATAGTATGCTCCTATAATTATTCTTTTTGTCTATTAAAACATGGATGGTGAGAAACTCCATAAGTTAATCTTCAAGATAAAACAAGCACAATGTCAAACAAGAATTGCGCATGCTCATCTACCTAAGCATCGCTATCCAGGAAACCACACACGGGAAATCTATGACTTCATTCGTCCATATACAAAAAGGGTTATCCCTCATATAGAACTGCAAGCCATATGGCTATATTTCTGTAAGAAAATCCCTCCGCATACCGGTATCTTCTATTAATTGTAACCAAGATCTGAAATTGCACACGTCAGACTTTCCTCAATTAGACTCCGAATTTCAATGTCTTTCGAAGAATAATCGCAACACACATCTTCGAAACAAGATCCTACAGCAAATGCGCCATAACAAGGCATATATCAATCCACTTACCTTTCCACGTCGCTCTTGTTACAGCGAGGCTATGATGCTGTACATCTTTGGATTCACACTTGACCGAATATGCGCAGTTTGGAAAGCTTCCGACCATTACAGCTTGACAACATTATGTCCCTTTCACAAGGATCATTACGAAGTATGTTCGTGGGCGCACAAGTTTCCGTCTCTCAAGGATATGGATAAAATCAACAAGGATCTGTGATCTCTCAGGGTCGAAGCGACACGTTTTCGGACATTCTTCCACATTTCGAAACGGAATGGCTGAGTGAAGTTGCGAATCTTTCAGAAGAGATCCAACGGTTGCGAGAAGGTGATAAGGGAGGTTCATGTTATTGATTAAGGAAAATGGATCATACCCGTCTTTGATTTTCTGTTCAGATTATTCATACCATGATGCTGCGACTACTGCGGGAGATGCGATAATTCACTATTGGCTTCTGGTCTAAGTTTCATCAACTATATACTTTTCTATTCCGTAATAAAAAAGCGGGACGATCATCGAACTTCTTTTTTCCTTGTATTGTACACTTAATCCATGTAAATTTTGTTAATGTATTGATTTCTGAGGTTGTAGGCATAAGCGAGCGAACAGCCGAGAAACATTTTGAAAGGGTTCCCCTCATTTCATGACTCTAAACTCCCCTCAATCTAAATCTTTGACCAATAGGTAAAAGCTATTAAACGCTCTTGATGTATGTTGAGTCACAAAATTAAAGCTTGTGTATCGCAAATCATTCATAAAACAAGGATTTGGGTTTGCAGTAGTGAGACTGAAGATCCTTACTCAAAATAAGTGTCCATTCAGAAGGGAGATGAGTCAGTAAGGTACCGGACTCTCTGTTCTACTCTAATGAAACCAATAGAACCCTTACATGGAGCTGTCTCTCATCGAAGCGTGTTTATCCCCAAAGCATACCGTCACCACGTAAAACGATGGAAATCACAAGAAATAGTTCACCATACAGCTAAAACACACACTTAAATATTTGCATTCTTTATAATAATGAAATGTTGAAGTGTACTCTCGACCGGGAAAAAATAGGATGGAAAAAAGGGAAGCTTTATCTACCATGAACACTCCATAGTTTCCCAGAAAACATCCATTGAAGACTCCATGTGCTCAGGCACTAGAAGAGGGGGTCCGCTGCAGCCATCGTATCGAATGGCATGTCTTCTAACTCTGCGTCACTATCCTGAACACAAAATTCTGGGCGGGAACTATCGAAGCTGATCCATGGGCCAGCATCAGCAATGCGACAAGCTAGCCATAGTATGCGTTCCTTCCTTTGCTCGAGCATAAATGCAAGCTCGTGATGTCCCTCTTCTTCATCAGTCTTCATATTGAGAAACCAGTTCTCAGGAAAGTAATTCTCTGACCATAATAAACCGCGCATTTCAAAGTCTTCTGGAAAGGGGTGGATGTCATCTTTCTCTGCCAGTGGGAACTTATCATTCTCAATGCGGTCGAGCGACTTGTAGAATCTGAGTAATGTATTGAGCATGACCGCTAGAGATTTCCATGGAAACGCCGGTGCCAGAAGATTCATCGCGCCCGAAGATTGAGACATGCAAAACAAGAAAACAAGAGAGACATGAATGAAGGGAAGAACATTCGGATCGCCTATTCTTTTCAATACGATCTCCAATGTAGAATAATTGAGATTTTGTGCGTGTCTGAATGCTATCATGGAAGGAGATGGTTCGTCTCGAGACTCGTCCATATCAACGTCGGCTTCTTTAGAAGCAGGAGTAATCGCTATCATTAGAGGGTTATCTTTAGATGCAAAGCCTAACATTGCAACGTTGTTGGAGATGGCAATGTGGCAGCCTTGCTCCTGGAATTTCCTGGTTACCCGACCAATTTGATTATCAAGTAGTGCGAGGAATTCTTGTACTGCGGGCTCAAACCTCTCTATAGCCCTATTTGTGAATAAATGTCCATGGGCTCGAATGAATGTAGTCTCTAAAGGCGGTAAACGATATTGGCCATACCCATTCTCAGCATGGAGGACAGGGTCGAAGAGTGTCAGTATCGATTCTCGTGCCAAGTTGAAGGGCACTACAACACACAAAGATTTTCCATAGTAACACAATTGTTGGAGAGCATTTGGTCGTGCTAAGACAGCAATATGGTGATATAGCCTACCAGTGGTCGGGGCTTTGTCCGAAGCTTTTGAATACCAATGACGTGCGACGCCGTTCCAAATCTCTCCATCTCTGATATCTTCATCCTCAATGACCATTCTATATCTTCCTAGATCTCCCAAACATTCGATCCAAGTAACCTCGAAAGCCGGTACTGTTTCGTACAAAATTGTCACCATCGAATATGCCAGATATATGAATGCAAGCATGTGGTCATGCGAGGCAGGTAGTCGACCTCTGAGCAATTCCAGGAATGATTGGATACCATGTCGCCACATTCTAGCAGGCATAGCATATTTTGATGCCAATATACGTAAACTAGGACTTGCAGATGGATGTTGAGAGGCCAGGAAAAAGTCATGATGCTCGTGAAGTAAAGTGCGATGTAACGCAATGAGGGCTTGCCACTGCTCATTATTAAGCCTTGGTTGCGTAGGAGCACCCTTCACAAGTTTAGCTTGCTTATTATCAACCTCGATACATTTAGCTTCAACCATTACAAGTCCAGCATATATGCCTTTAACCTCTGTGACAAGTTGCTCCTGAGAGATAGGCTTTGTCGTTGGCTGAAGAATCATTTTGTATATTTCATCTTCTTCAGCCTGAGTAGGACGGTGTTGCGGCTGCTGTTGATGTTGAATGAGTGATGAGTTCTCCATATTTGATGTATATAGCGTTGAATTTAGTCGCTCTTCTTTTTCCGGAGGGAGGGGCGAAGCGGAAACCGTTGATGTCTCACTAATTCTTTCTGTCATTGTAGAGGATCGGTTCGTAGAAGTTTCTTCGTTTTGCGGAGCAATGTACGTTGGTGGTTGCAAGTCTAATGACGGTGATATTGATTGAATTTCCGCTTCGTTATGAATCGATTTTTCTACGCGTGCGTCATCTATAGATCTTAGAAGATATCTCTGTTAGCTTTGTACTAAAAAACAATAGGATAGCCTTCAAGATTATGAACTGACCTTATAAATACCGATTGAGACTCTAGGGCTCCCGGAGATTGTTGGAATTCATCAGTATGAGAGGGGATTTTATTGCTATGTTGGACTTCAACATGTACCCGCAAGTCAATTATTGAATAGTAAATTCTTTTTTCTGAGCAATATATGCATGCCCACGATTTTTTGGTCTGATCCGTTCGTCTTAGATACTGAATCCATCGACCTTCAGGATCAGGATGTATTTCACTCATATCTGCAATACAATTGCTGGAAATGAAAATCTGACTGTGCTAACGAATATTGAACAAGAGCTCGATTTTGTAATATAGATATGAATACATCGAATTTGAAATCAAGCCTTCCACTTCGCAGTCTGATTTCTGAAACAGGATTGATTGTTTCGGTGAGAGAATCGAGAAATGTAATCTGACCAGTAACTGCACGCCTCGGTGAGAGAATCGAAACCAGTGAGGCTGTGGTGGGGAAAGAATTATATGATAGTTTCTAGTTGAGTCCTAGAATAGAATCAGACATCCGAATAATTAACATACTTGCTGAAGAACAGCCCAAGGAGTTGATAAGCACTTAAAGATCAAAAAGCGGTGCGTTGCGAATCACACAGTCAGGTCTAAATATGTCTCTTTGAAGACCTTCCAACTCAAGGTCAACAAAATCAATCAATTTTCCTCTTACATCAATATCTAGTTAGTTGAACGGAATGGGAACGAGGTTGAGAAAATTGATGGGAAATAAATGATACACAAGAGTTAGACATATAATCAATACTCCGCTCAGCGACTGAATATAACAACAAACCCCTTCAGAATGTCCTTCTCAAGATACTAGTGACATTGTCTCCGTCTTACAATGAAGAACCTTCCTGACCATTTTTTTGCCCAAGACAAGCTTGTGGATTCGAACTTCAGGGGAACCTCAACTCATCCAAATTAAATTTCATATTCCAGGATAAAATAATCTGTGACTCCTTCGTTGACTTCAGATATGTCGTGCGTACACTTGCGCAACCAAAACTGTCAATACCAGGTAAATATTCTTCGATGCCGATGATCGTGTTCAGTAAGAAGTAAAGTTCCAGCTAGAGTAATTTCCAGGCTCTTCAAAGTAACTAGAGTGACTTTGCCATCTACTAATACTTTGAATAAACCAGAAAATGGCTCCGACAAAATGCGAAACTGGTACTGGAAGTCTGATCTGTTATTCTTGTATGGGTACAGAAAAAGGGAACTTTCAGTTACATACAGGCACTCTCCAACTGATACCAGTATCATTGAAATACACGTAGCTGTCATGCCCCATAGATTTCGTAGGAGACACTAAGCTTGGGGAGGTAGAGGTTACGCATGAGGGGGATAGATATGTAGCATCGGGTACGGCTATGGTGGAGTTGGAAGGATAGATTTTGCATATATTGACTCAGGACTTAAGCACGCTGGAGCCAGATATGAGTAATAGAAAATAAAGTATAGTACAGTGAAGTATAGAATGAGGTAGCTGACGTCGTAGTACTACGAAACGAGCGTATATTGGTTGCCTCGTCCCACAAGATTCGTCTTCAGCTGCATCCTTTATGCACAAGAAAGGATCATTTCTTGTTTTATAATTTCACGACAGATTCTTAACTGTATCCTCTCAAGAAAAGAAGAAATACTCTGGATATCCATTCGGTTCTTTAACCGAAGGAAGCTTCGGCGTTTAAGCAATCTCAGACAATAAGGGGAGCACAGTGTGCGTTGTGGGGGGTATTAGTATTTATGCAGTTGACAGGGGGCTAAATGAACTGAGGTAAGGATACTCCCTGTCGCTTTGACAACCTTTATTAGAATATGCAGTTGACAGGGGGCTAAATGAACTGAGTTAAGAATGCTCCCTGTCGCTTTGACAACCTTTATTAGAATAGGC